>PVJS01019375.1:0-33781 GCA_004027185.1 Glis glis | reverse complement strand
GCTTGTAATCCCAGTACTTGGGAGGCTGAGACAGGAGGCTCGCAGGTTCATGGCCAGCCTCAGCTACTTAGTGAGGCCCTCTGCAACCTAGTGAGACCCTGTTTCAAAATAAAGAATAAAAAATAGGGCTGGGGGTGTAGCTTGGAGGTAGAATGACCCTGGGTCACATCCCCAGTACTGCAAAAAACTTATTTCCAAACAAATCCCTGTCATTTTTATTGATCATTTTAAAATGTAGCCCTTTTTCAAGAGTAAGAATTATCTCAATGATACATCAAAACTTTAAAGACCTATAATTCTTTGTAAGCCTGTTAAGAAAAAGTAGATCACAGAAAATTCTCCAAAATGGTACTATATATATGTGTGTGTGTGTGTGTGTGTGTGTAGAGCAGTGCATTTGAGCAGACGTAATGAAATAGGAGTGTGTGTAATCTAGATGGATAGATTGTAATTTCAAGGGTTTATTGAGACAGGCAAACGGTTTGCATCAGCTAAGTTGATACCTCTACCAACACTTCAGGTCTTCACTGTCGGCTCTGCCTGTCATTCCTATTAAAGTTCTCAAGGTTGATTTCTCTTTCAACAGTATTAGTACAAAAATTAACTGAAAGCACTGTTGCCCATTCATGTCGTACTGCAGTGCATATTCAAAATTAATTCAGGAAAGGAAACAAAATCAGATAGCTAAGATCAGGAGAAAAGTCAAATTCTATATTGCTCTTCAGTAGAATACAACGCTTGTACTTTACATCTGATGTCTTAGATGAAAACTCTACTTCAAGCAAACACGGAAGCATCTTTCACTTTAGCTGTTGAAGTTGGGGCTGTAGTTTCTCATACAGCATGCCATGACAGTTACCAATAGGTTGGTTTCTTTTGATAGATTAATAATTTTGATTTATTGGGTGGTAACTTAGGTAGATATGGTGCAGCTGGAGAATGTAGGTGACTAGGAGTCCTTGGAGATTCTATATTTGCCCCTCCTGCCTTCTCGTTGCTCTCTCTGCTTCCTGACACCATGCCCTGGGCTCTGCAGAGGTGGCCCAATCTAACATGGACTGAAACCTCCAAAACTGTAAGCAAATAAATCTTCCTTTTTTTAAGTTGTAGTCATCAGGTATTTCAGATCACAGCAGTGAGAATGCTGATTAAAACACAGGCTAATTTCCTATAGTAAAGGCTCATTGTTTGAAATTTTTAGAGTGGCTTCAGTTTTCTTTATCTGACTCATATATGGTACAGATTCTCAAAATCAAAATGTAAGAGATATCCCCAAGGCAGGTGCAGTGGTGAGCATCTATAATTCCAATACTTGAAAGGCTGAGACAGGAGGCTAGCAGGTTAAACAGCAGTGCACCGTAACTTAGCAAGACCCTGTCTGAATATAAAATGTGATGGGGATGTAGCTCAGAGGTAGAATGCCCAATGCCCATGGTTCAATCCCCAGTACCACAAAAAAGGTATTTCCATTTGTAACTTATATCTTTAATAACTCTGACCCCGACATATATATATTTTTTCTTCTAATTATTCTAGTCATAATCACTTTTTTGCTGCTTCTTATGACTGTTGTCCATACTCACATACTATTATAAAATGTATAAACCACTTATCAGATCTTGGTTGCAATGATAACTACTTAGTCACTAATCATTCATTTTATGGGAAGATATAATGAATTATCATGCCATAAATAATTTCCTAAATACATTTTTAAATAATAGCATGCCACTAATCTCAATGTGGCCTAAGTATAGAAATAGAATATTTAGCATACATCTCTCACAAATTTAAGACTGTAGTGTCCTAAAAATGAACTAGAATCAATTTCATTTGGAATCATTTTATATTATCTTGGTGATCACTAAGAAGTACACACTTTTTCCTCTGGAAATTTATGATTGCCTACAACTCAAATTGGAGGATAAATAGTATGTCACATCCTACTGGTTAAGAGCAAAAGCTCTGGCATCCAAGTGGCTGTGTTTGAAAACTAGATTTCCTAGTCACAAACACCATGACTTTAGTCAGAATACTGAACACCTTTGTGCCTTAGTTAACAGTCTGGAAAACAGAGAAAACAATACAGTCAGCATCATAGGATGGCTTTAATGATTAAATAAGATAACACAACTTATACCCAGACCAGTGCTTTATGCATATTAAGCCTTTTTTATATCCTTTTATTGGTGCATTATAGTCTCACGTCATAATGTCATTCACAGTGATAGAGACATACATGCACACAGCACTTGGTGGTAAGCCCTCTTTAACTGATATTTGATATTATTATTACTATTGTTGATGATATTTTCTCTGAAGATAGCAAAGAACTGTCTCAAATGGACAATGTTTAAGGAAAATTTTATGAATTGTTTTGTATCATAATACACAACTTGTATAAAATAATTTGAAGATTAAAAGTACACATTAGTATTTTTTCAATGAAAATTTCACTACAAAGTGCATTTACAGTAATTATCTAAAGCATAATTGACAAGTGTTACCATATACAACTTATTTTTGATTACATGGCTTTTATATATTAGTTCTGAGTATTTGATACACAATATTATATCAGGTTTAGATTTGACTAAAATAAATCAAAACTTTCAATAAATTTAGTTTGTTGGGTTGCATCTCCATGCCACAGCTTAGGCTAGGGCCTATGAAAAAATGAATAAATAATGGTGTACTGTCTATATGCTCTAGAAAACATGATATGCATGGGCTAGAAAGACACACATTCAGGTAATTATATGGCTACATGATAAATACTATACCAAGCAGATGCTCAAACTTCTATGAGCACATAAAATTTTTGACAGTAACAATTACATCTGACATACAAAGGTATTCTTTGAAGGTTCAAATGAGGAAGTAGTTTTTGAATTGATAACTGAAAGCGGTTCATATTTTAGGTGAAAGATTGATAAAAAATAAACTTTTTCCTTTTGTAACGGCAATATTCTAGTCTCTGATATCATTCTTGACATAGACGAGGCCCTGAAAAAATACTTGTTGAATAAATCGATGCATACATGTTATTTCATATATTCTAGACTGTGACTTGGCCCCTACTCCTCAGCTCTTCCATCTCACAGGGTAGAAAGTTTAGTACACAAAATAGTGACTGTTCTTAAACACCGCAGGCCACTAATATGTAATGGGTCATTTAACAAAGGGCTTTTGCCCCAAATCAATCTGCTTCCCCTCTCTACACATTTGTCATTAATGTTTGGGCTGGTTGACAAGCTTCTCGGTAATAGTGTGACTTATGTCACACAAAAGATTGACATTCTGAATGATGCCTCGAGCGTTTTAATCTCTACCTCTAGGGGGAAGGAAGGATGTTCGATGACTTTTTGCACTACTTAAAAAAATGTACACAGGTATTAAAAAAAATGGTAAGTCCTCAAGCAATATGAGCAATATGTAACATCGATGAAAACTGAAGTGTGTGTGACTTTTAGGGAAGTGAAAAAGAGGAGAGAGAGGAGGGGAGGGTGGAGAGAAAAATCAAAAGCCCTAATTATAATAGAGAGAGACAAGAATCTTCAGCAAGGCACATGAAAATCTGACCAATCTAGAAATGAGTTTCATTCTCATAACATTTTAACACTCCTTCATCTAAACTATCCATACTTTCTTTTGATGAATATTCTCTATTAATCAGTTAGAAAAATATACATAATGGCTAAAAATATAATAATATTCTTTTCTCATTCATATCTTTGAATTTCACTCATCGTACTAGAATTATCCAAAATTTATATGTCAGATAAATGTATTGAGATGGATGCATTAGCTCATGCCTGTAATCCCAGAATTTGAGAGGCTGAGACAGAAGGATTGCAGGTTGGAGACCAGAATGCATTCACTTAGTGAGACATCTCTTTCAAAATTAAAAAAAGAAAGAAACAAAAAGGGTTGAGGCGGGGGGTAAGCTCAGATGTAGAATGCTCCTGGATTCAATGCCAAATACATATACGTGTGTGTGTGTTCCATTATATATAACATATATATGTATCACTCTATATATTCTGGAAACTATTCTGTACATTCACATTTAGCATAATTATAACAGCTTCAGTTATAATGATTCAAATTACTCTCAATTGTGGACCCACATGGGGAAAAAATTAAGTGGTCTTTACCTTTAATTTTGATATGCAACTCAAGAAACAAAAGTCTTCCTCCTGTTCTCTGAGAGCAGGTGAATTAAAAGCAACAACTTCCTGCTCCGGAGTTTGCTATTTGTTTTGGACAGGCATGCTATTAATGAATGACTGCAGCCAACTCAAAAGCAGAGATGCTTCCCCAGAGCCCACTAGGAACTGCAGGTTCACTACTCACTCTCCTGACAAACCTGGTAGTTTAATGAACATCCAGGGTTAACCTAGAGCTGTGTAACTCCCTGGCTTGCCTTTCTGAGATGAGAGTTCCTCAGCGTGATGGAAAACACTCTTGTCTCTCCTAACTAATGAGAAACAAACCGACTGTCTGGGCGAAGGTGGTGCAGAGAATGTGCCTCGGAGGGATCGCCACCGCTATCCAGAAAATTATAGTGAGGATCATGGCGGACCACAGCATAGCATTTTTCATCCTTACTTGAAAAGAGTATAAAATAGAATTTGAAAGCACATGGTGGAGACTCCAATCATTTTCTCTCATGCAGATCATTATTTACCTGGAAATAAATATTTCACATAGTTATTTGATTTCCAATCTCATAAAAGCATTTGGGTTATTTGCCCCACCTGATTATCCGATCGTAGAATATAGATTGGATCCCTAGACTAAAGGCTAGTTTCATGCAGAAAGAAACCTAATAACAGGATGATTCATTTGAACCAGGGTCCCAAGTTGAACAGTAGGAATTAAAATGCATACTTTTCTAATGCAGAGCCCTATAGTGTAAGTAGAATTTTCCCTCCAACTTGATTCACCAACTGCTATATATATTAAATATTATCTCTGTATTGTCTTGTTTTCCTACAATTAATTCCCTACCTTTTATTCAAAAAGATCTTCTTACACATCGGTTCTGATAACTACCCAGAAAGCTGCCTGGAATAGGTATAGTCATAAAAATGCCTTCTCATCTTTATAACCAAAAATAATGAACCAAATCAAACCTAAAATACCACCAACGATACTATATATGACCTATACCGTTTGATTTGGAACAATCTGGAAGAGAAGCGTAGAAGTCAGCTTAAATTCCTACTTGAGAGCCCAGCCTGTGAACTAAGTAGAACAATTTCTGAAGGACTAACTCTAATGCAGGCTAATGTATACAGGTCTACTGTGTGAGACCATGCGGTATGCAGTCTTGCAAAATTCACAGCATTTCAAATTCAGACAGGCTACACCTTCATATACAATATATAATATAACTTCTCCAGTAGGATTTGGGAGAGTCAATGTAAGAAACATTAATTCCCCTGTTTCTAAATGTCTTATCCATATTTTCTTAATTGGTGCGTGGTAATCATATATCTTGATGGGTTTCAGAGTGGTAGAAGTAAACATGCGCACATCAGTCAATTAGCCCTCCCCCATATTTTTAGTACAATCTGATTCCTTGTTCCTCAGATAACAACATTCTTCCCTTCCTGCTTCTCCTTTCTTATTAAATCAAGCTTTAACTACATTTTCTTGATTGTTTCCCTGCAAAACCCACCTCTTGTGCCTGATTTGGGCCTCCTGACTATAACCTCAGGTCAAGTGGGCAGCTCCTCTGTGTTGTAGGCATTAGACGATTGGGGTTGTGATTGCTTATTACAGTCCCTGGCTGGAAGCCAGGCCCCAGGGATAAGATCTGTTAGCTGAATAATGAAGCAGGAGGAGGCACTGGCCTTCCTCTGCAGGTGTGGCAGGTGCGGGCACCGTCCCCAACTCCTCACAGGCTCCTGGGTGCAACTGCTCCCTACCTTTCATGGATCTACTCAATTTATTGTATTATTCTTACCTAACATAATCCTCATCCCATTTGCTGTGGGGAAATGATTTTGCCACCTAATTCCCTGGCCTTCTTCCTTTTTTTGTTTTGAAACAGCAACCGCAGCTGCTCCTTGAGAGCTTTAAAAACATCAATCAGTTTCACAGCTAGAGGTAGAGTGATGAACACTCAGCCTTTTCTTTTTTTCTCATTTTAACTTGGTTCTTCTATGAGAACCACATTTTTTTTTTCTTTTTTGCATAAAGTAAAACGTGCTGGAGGTGATAAAGATTGAAATTTTAAGAGCAGCTGGATCTTAGTTCCTGCCTGCGATTGGGAACAGGGAAGACAAAGGAACCCTTTCCCTCTCTAGCCCTGACCAGGGCAGCTCCCTAATCCTATTGCCTCTGTCTTCTCAGTCACTTATTGTAGACCATCAGCTGATTATTACTTAAAACTCCAAAGACTTTCCACTATTTGAGGAAACACAGATTTTTTTTTTTAATGATTTTGTATCAGCTGCCAATTCCTGCATTTGGTAAACTTGATATTTCAAAGTGAAGCATTAATATAATGCTTATTTGAATTAGTCTTTGCTTTGTTTAAAAACTGATTGTAACATGAAAGTTATTATATTTTATTATTTTTGGAAAATGACTATACTTTTTTCTCACTTTTACATATATGTAATATAGAATTCAAACTAATTCTGAAAGTGGAGACTTGGGTCATAACTATACAATTCCATGAAGGTCACACTAAGGAGTTCTCACCAAATTCTGTGAGTCATGGGGAAACAATAAAGGGGTGTTGCTGTTGTTGTTGTTCACAAAATTTTCATTCAAATGCAATATGTCCACAATTTTAATCACATCAAAGAATCTGTATCTTTTATCATCTATGAGAACATATGTCTTTATTTTTAATGATTTGTCCAAGGCAGAGCTTCAAAATAAGTCTGACATGTGCTATGTGTTCAATGGATGAAGAGAAAGCAATGTATTTTAACCTGTTTTTACTTAGTACAGTACTTGAGGGAATCCTTTGAACAGGGCTCACTTTTATAAGAGTGCATCTGCCACAGAGCATAGCATGGGGTAGACTTGGAGTGAGCAGACCTATATGTAATTGAAGGATGGCCAAGAAGCTTATTTCTACAGCCTTTTGATAAGAATTGCACAGGTAAGAATTAATACGTTTAGGGACTCCTAACGAACAATGGTTATATGTAAATTACTATACACAGATAGTAATTTTATGCATACATAATATATAATCTCTTCATATGTATGAAAATGATACAAATAAAACTTATAAGAGGAGCAAAGCTGTTTTTCAGCTCTCTCAGAAAGGTAGGAAATGAAGCAGCTGCTTATTGCATGACAAGACCAGAAATGGGATTAAGAGCACAATGAATATATCAATGTTTACAAGCAGTTTGCATAAAAAAATGAGTCAACAA
Organism: Glis glis; assembly: GCA_004027185.1. Classification (NCBI taxonomy): domain Eukaryota; kingdom Metazoa; phylum Chordata; class Mammalia; order Rodentia; family Gliridae; genus Glis; species Glis glis. Next base: position 26,375 of record PVJS01019375.1, on the reverse strand, counting down.
GCCAAAATTAAATAATTAGAAAGAAACAGGAGCCGGGTGTGGTGGCGCACACTTGTAATCCCAGTACTTTGGGAGGCAGAGACCGGAGGATGTGGGTTCGCGGCTAGCCTCAGCTCTTGCTCTGTCTCTCTCTCTCTGTCTCTCTCTCAATCCCTGTCTCTCTCTCTCTCTCTCTCTCTCCTTAGTGAGGCCCTTCGCAACTTCGTGAGACCCAGTTTCAAAATAAAGTATAAAAAATAGGGCCGGGGGTGTAGTGTGTAGGTAGAACGCCCCTGGGTTCAATCCCCAGTACCACACACACAAAAAAAGAAAGAAACAGAGATTATGTTTGAGGGTAGATAACATGAAATTTATGGACGTGAACTGGGGCAGTCTTTAAAAATATCTCCGCACCCCTCTTATGAATTTGAAGGTCATAGAAAGGGCATGAAGTCACTTAAAAGGGTGACTTCCTAAGCCAGAGAACTTACATGAAACAAGGAATTTGAAGGAATTTTCCATTCAGTTTAAATAGGTGATCAAAAGGGACCTGCAGGAACTTGGGCTCATATTTTCAGTTTAAAGATTGAGAAAATGGTATGATTTGGAGTGATGACAGTAGATGAGGTATACAGTGGTCACACAGGGTGAATAATACTATGATAGAGAGGTCACTGAAGCAGGTGTAGGATTGATGAGGTCAGGGCTTTGCTTCGGACATTAATATAGGTATTGATGTATCTGGAGTTTTCTTAAAGCAAAACATAGATTTTGACCTTTCCCTTATTATTTTTATTCCCTGTATTTTTTGACTTAAAGTCTAGTGGAGGACAGGGATAATGAGATCCATTGCATAAATGTTTAATTATATTCAACAATGAAGATTTTGAAGAATGAGAGTATGGTACTCTGAGAGGAAGCCACAGAAAGTGATTTAGATATGGATTTATTACACATGTTAGGAAAAATATCTCTCTAAAGAAGTGACAATTTTAATCTAAGAGCTGGCAAGTGTGTAATAATTAATGAGATGAAGTCTCATAGAAAGTGTTTCTAGAAGTGGATGCAAAAAAATAGGAACTAGAGTATAGCTTCAATTCTTCCTTTCTTTTCTTCTTTTACTGGACAGGACTCTAAATGAAGTAGGGAATAACAGATCCATCATATCTTAATAAATGTGAAAACAAATTATAACCCATTATAGCAAATACCTTATATGATAGAGTAGGTAAGACAGCTTCCTCGTATTCATAGTTTGAAGAACTACAGACCATGAGAGTTATTGGCATGTTTTTAGTCCTTAAGATACAGGAATGGAATGGTGTTAATGTTTATGTTACTAGAGCAATAAGAGGAAAATATATCGATCATAAAAGCACATGACATTTGTGCCGCTTCATACAAGTTCTAAATTTTCTTCATTCAAATGGGAATCTGGAACCAGTATGTTTAATAGATGCAGGGTCAAACTTCTTTTCGATATAAGATTACAGTCAATTTTGTTTAGTTTCTTTTTTCTTCACTGGCAAAGCTGGCCTTATTTCTACCATTGTGCCCTCTGTTATTATCAGCTCTGACACTCCAGTCTGGTACCTAAACTCAAGTGTCCTGAGTCATCTAGTAATCCCACTTTGGGTATGTATTCAAAGTAAATGAAACCAGTATCTCAAAGAGTTATCGATGCCCTATATTCATAGCAGCATTATTCACAATAGACAAGAGGTGGAAACAACCCATGCCCATCAACAGATGATTAAAACAAAAACACATGCAATGGAATAGAATATTGTACAACTATAAAGAAAGAAGGAAATCCTGCCATTTGTGACAAAATGGACAAGCATGGGAGACATTATACTAAGTGAAATAATACAAAGAAAGACAAATGCTGGATGATCTCTGGTATGTGGAAATTTAAAACAGCCTAATGGAAAGTGGAAAGGTTGGGCTGGTGGTGGGGGCTGGAGATGGTACTGGGATAAAATAATGAGATGTTAATCAAATGAGACACACTTTCAGTCATAAGATGGAAAAGTTCTGGGTGTTAGGGTACAACATGGTCACTACAGTTAATAATAGTATATTGTTGTCTAGTTTTCCCAGCACCATTTGTTCAAGAGACTGACGTCATAACCCATGCCATAATACATTCCTTTTTTTTATCATCCTATTTTACAGTGTGACTAGAAAACAAGACCAAATGAGAGAATCTATCCCCAATCTCCTCACTCAGCTCCACAGAATGAGCTTTAGGACACAAAGAAAATAGGAATTATTCAGGGGAAAAATGAAAATAATTTTAAAATAAATGAAAAAAGACAAGAGAAGAAATGTGTTCAGGTGACTAGTTAAAAGTGGCACTAAAGAGGAGGAGATAGATGAAGTGGTAACTGACCTATCTATAGATAGATTAGGTGCTTAGGTGGCTAGATTAGGTGGTGAGGTGGCTCCTTGGGTGGGAGGACAGTGAGAGATTTGTTCATTTACCCTCATCATGAAGACCTTACAAATCTGCTGATGACCCAGGAGTGGCATCCAAAGCCCCTTTCTGAACCAGTGCTGATCAAAATGGTAGGAGGTGAAAAACAAATTATGAGTCTAAGAGACTGGGCCTCCAGATGGAATCTGAGGTGTTGTGCATTGGTGAGATTAAAATAATCTGAGAGTGGTAAAGAAACCTTATTGGGATTACCAGATATGAGTATTTATAACCCTCCAAACATAAAGTTGAGCGGCGACATGTTAAATTTGCAAGATCTGGTGATACTATTGTGGAAGATTCAGAGATTGAAGTGTAGCTTGAGGTGTGAACTTGGAAACAAATATCATGCGTGGTAATTGTGTCACCCATAAATTTATGCAGCAATGCAATGGATGCGATGTCCGAATTGGAAACTCTTACCTTACACAAATAACCAGGGAAAGAGAGCACATGCGTTGTGTTCCTCATACTATTTTTAAAAGTGATTTTTATAGGCATAGCTGACATACAATAAATGTACAATAAATGGCATATATTTAAATTACACAAGTCGATAAGTCAACATGGTGAAGGAATCCATACCCTGAAATGTTCCCCCATGCCCCACTTTAATCTCATCCGTCAGATGCCCCTAAACTTACATTCCCAGGAAAGAATGGCTCTCATTTTTGTCACTGTACGTTAGTTTGCACTTTTTAGAATTTTAACTACATGAAGTCATTCAGTATGGACTTTTTTTTTGAGGGGGGGATGGGGATTGTCTGGCTCATTTTTTCCCCAAAATAATTCCTTGAGAGTGAAATGTTAAGGGTGTAGTTTTCTTTTGTTGATGAGTACTAGTCCATTGACTTGATATAGGCTATATTTGCTTCACATCCCTCTGTTGACAGACATTAGATTATTTCCAATTTAGGACTATTAGAAAAAACGTCAATTGGGCCTGGTGGTATGGACAGCTATAATCCCAGCTACCCCTGAGGCCAGAGGATCTCAAGTTCAAGGCCAGACTGAGAGATTTAGTAAGACCTTGTCTCAAAAAAAAAAAAAAAAAACAGAAGGGGCTGGGGATGTAGCTAATTCTAGCTAGCGCATCTCTGTATTTAATCCCCAGTACCAAAAAAAGAAAAAAAAAACAGTTATGAAACCAAAGGTTGTAATGGCTGCTAGATGCTACCTATGTTCAGTGTGTGAAGAAACTGCCAAACTCTTTTCCAAAGTGGTCATGACATTTTATATTTCTACCTGCATGGTTCTATTTATTTCAAATCCTCACCAACATGTGCTATGATCCGTCTTTTAAATAATTGTTCTAAATGTGTAAAGTTTTCTCATTGTGGTTTTAATTTGAATTTTCCTAAATATCCATGGCTTTTAGCAAATTTTTATTTACTTATTTACAATGTGTATATTTTACGGTGACATTTCCATCCAAACCACTTTCATTAGCTTGGCTTTTTTAACTGAATTTTGAAATTTCTTTACCAGAAATACAACGAGAAATTTTGTCCTCATTTATGGCTTTTCTTTTTAGTCTTTTAACAATGTCTTTTTAAGAGCATAGGTTTTAATTTTTTAAGTAAAGAAAAAAATTGATTAGGACCAGTTTATAAAATCCTTCCATTGGCTAAATTTAGTACTTTGCAAATGACCTATTTCAAGTGTTCCTAGGCTTCCTGTGAGGCTAAATTTAACTAATGAAATTTAATTAAACATTTAATGACCGACACTCAAAGGAGGGAGTGATCTACATATCTGCCAAAACGGAACACATGAATTTTACTTTCTTCTGGTATATCATTGCCTGCCTTGGTCCTGAGTTCTCCCTGGAGTCTTTTATACCAAATATGGTTATAATAATTCCACTGAACAATGGTTCAACAACATAAAGCCTCCTTCTTTTTTTTTTTTTTCTTCTAGAAACACCCTCAGGAGTAAGGAAAGTTTTGGAGAAACATACAAACTGTCCTTAGCACCACAATCTAGTCGTTATCGAGACAAAATCAGCATGCAACAGCAGGTGTCCTTTCAAATTATTTCATAGAAGGAGGAGTCATCGTAGTGTTCCTCATTCTATGTTGCGTATATCCCAGTCAGTGCCGTGAAGTCATGATTATTATTTGCCTATCAACTTATAGTAGCTAGAAAGACAAATAAAATAGACTTTCAATATGAATTCACTGCTCTGACTCAAACACAAGTCAGGAGTCACAACCTGAAAAGATGAGCAATTATCATGTGTGTCGTGCTTTTTATATGAAGTCGTGGCACTGACTAACAGTACACACAGTACCTGCTACCATTGCTCAGAATGTCAGCCTAACCCCGCATGGCTGCTTAGGGGAAGGAGTCATTGTCTTCTGTCCAGTAGACCCAGGATCAACCTACTCCGTGTTGACATTTTCTTAGGAAATACACTGAATGTCTCAAACACTTTGCTTTAGGTAAGAATACTCAATACACCAAGATTTTCCTAAATGTGAAGTGTGGGGCAAATAGTGGGTATTTATCTCCTCCGCAATAATGTTCACAGCTTTATTTACCATCAATGGACTGTCTCGCACATGGAAAAAATTATTTTCCATTAAATAATCTCCACATACAGATCTTATTTTATTTTTATTTTCCACCCTATATACCAAAGTCAACTTCGCGCACTGAGTTTTTCCTTTACTCATTGTGCGACATTGGTTATTGAATGAGCTAAAGTAAACTTGATTCATTATATAGTAACTAATAATGAAGTGAGTCCTAGTGTCCCGTTTTGCCTCTCAGTAGTTTCGTTAAACTTAATATACTTGATCCCTAAAAGCCAAAGTAAGAATAACAAGTCCCTCACATTGACTATAGAATAGTTTTGTCAGAGGCTCAGATAAATCTCTGCTATTTATAAAACTGTTGAGGTAATGGTTTTGAAATCATGTTTGAGAATGTTTGAGGAGTCTTAATACCTCTTCATTTAGTTTCTTTACCTTGTTATTTAGTTTCTGTATTACTTTGATAGCAAACACAATGCTTTTTGATCAAACACAAATTATTATTACTTAAGCATTCACTTAATTGTTCAGTTCCACACAACAAATCCTCCCCACTTCAATGCGACTTCATGAGAACCAGTGGACCATAGGCCAGTGAAAGAGCTCCCGCTCCAAGGGACAGATTTAAGAACCCCAAGAATATATCCTACACATGAACCCCTGTCCTCCTGAGAGAGGGGACAAAAAATACTCCCTAATATTTGACAATCCTTTGGAAAGGGAACACCCAGGTCAACAACTCCAAGTTTTATTCTCATTTGAAATCTACACACATTTTAAAATAAACCTGTAAATCTCTGGCGATTTCCCTCGCTATCTCTAACCAGGCATCTTTTAGCTTCCCAGGCTAATCCTTTAACCTGGGCTTCAGGTTTTTTTTTTCTCAGAAAGCCAGTGAGATCAGTCAGTCTCAAAAGATCAAGGGCTGTATGTTTTCTCTCATTTGTGGGAGCTAGAGAGAAAATAGGAAACAAAAGAGACTTCAAATAATGCGAAGAGAGAGATGTGTAGAATAGTGGAAGGGAAAGAAGTAGAGGGGGAAGGAAGACTGAAGATGGAAACAGTTAAAATAATACCATGGCAATATGTGAAGGTATTACTGCCAATTTCACTAAAACGTGTAGGGAGGGAGGAGAGGGAGCAGGGTGTGATGCAGAGGGAAATAAAATGGAACCTACTGGTATGATAATAAGAGCACATTCACTTCCTGACAATGTTAAATTTAAATTAAAACTATACATAATTATGAAAACTAGTGGTCTACTTCACGAAAATGAACTCTGAAATTACTACCTGTGCATTTGCTCAACCTTGACAAAAGGTAGCCCACTTTTTATATTTGTGCCAATAATAGACGTAGCATGTATTATTCTCAGTTTTTCCTGCATACCTCCAAAAAAGTCAAACCCATTTTTTTAATGAAAATTAAATACAACACGCTGTTTTCGTCTATCTAATTGTCACCAACACGGGATAAGATGAAAATATTGCATTTCAAATAATTGTACACCACGCCACGTGTCCTCAGAGGCTTAATCTACATGCAACGTTTATGGAAACAGCCAAAGCTTTAATAAGAGAAAGTCAATGAACCTCATGTACCTTTTATAAAACATGACATAAGGCAATATAATTAAAACTAAACTTATTTCCTGTGGTGAAATTAACTTACAGAAATGAAGGTGTTTATTTATTAAATGGGATCTCTGGAGCGCTCGCCTCAGTCTTTACCCCCCTGGGAAGGTTTTGATTGTTTGCCTCCTTTCTTTTGCCTGCTTGCTGTGTAATTTAAAACTGATGCTTTCCTTTGGGAAGCAAAATTTGATCGGAGAACAGCCTGCACCACCAGCTAAACAAATTACCAGTGTTTTACTCACTTTTCTTCCTGTATCCCTCTTTTTTTTTTTTAAGAATCAAAAGAATTGCGTGCAGTGGTTTACAAGTGGTGTTGTATTGTTCAGATTTAATTTGCAATAATGAGGAGGACATATCGGTCCCTTTAGTGACATATAGCTGCCTGATGAGAGTAAACCTAGAAGCAAGCAAACAGATTATATTCTCTCTTTTATTTTCCCATCATCCAAAGTCTGTCCATTTCTGACAAGTTTTTGGTTCCTGAGGCACTAGATTTGGATGTAACTGATCAAATTGCACATGCAAAATAACTTAAAAAGAAGTAATTTTAAAGCTTTTCTTACACAAGCAAAGAATAAAAAATTTATAGTGCACTAGGTTCAAATAGTATCAGGTATACCAACAACAATATTCATTAATTCATTAAATGAAAAAATATATATTTTCTGAGTACAAACTCTGTTCCAGGTTCTATGGAAGTAGTTGGCAATACAGATATTAACATAAATAATATGTCTCTTATGCTGGAGGTACCTCATGTAACATCCTATTTATTTATTTGGAAGAAGATAAACATGTAAATGTGTTTAACTAACATGCCCCCAGATAGCAATAGGCTAAGTTTTATTATTCACGCTTCATTACTTGATGATAGTCAAGAATCGTTTTTGGAGAGTAAGCAAGTTTAGTCAGTAAAACATGAGTATTAAGAAATTATTTTTCCCTTACTTTCATAATTTTTTTTTTTTTGCGGTACCTGGGATTGAACCCAGGGGCATTCTACCTCCAGGCTGTTATGCCCAGTCCGGCGTCGCAAGGAAGAAGAGGAGGCTGTCTGGGCTTGGAGGGTCGATTTATTCAGCCGCGGTTAAAACAAGCTAGCCAGGCTAGGGATGCAGTCCAATGCAAAGTTAGGAACTGTGACCCCAAACTAATTTCACACAGAGTTTTTAAAGGCAAAAACCACACGTAGGTGGTAGGGGATGGGGGGGAGCTCGTTGCCTAAGTTACAGCCAATGGGGTGCTGACAAAATCACTAGTCTGAAGTAAGCAGGAGTTGTGTTATTTTTTGATTGGCTCGAGCTAGGAAGGTACGTTATATCTGGAACATGGCCAACTTCGAGTCAGGAAGGTACGTTATGTCTGGAACAAGGCCCAACGCTTCCAGGATGTTGGGGTTAGGTAAGCAGGATGTTAGTTCATGCTTCAGGGGTTGTGCTACGTGCTCTTTTCACTGATTGGTTGTTCTGGGCCTGAGGGGAATTCCAGATCAGGTCGAACATGGAGTCACTGTTGTTAGGGCTCTCTAGGGCCCTACACAGGCTACACCCCCAGCCCTGTTTTTTATTCTTTATTTTGAAACAGGGTCTCACTAAGTTGCAGAAGGCCTCACTAAGTAGCTGAGGCTGGCCGCGAACCCAGATCCTCCAGTCTCAGCCTCTCAAGTACTGGTATTACAAGCGTACGCCACCACACCTGGCTCATATTTGTTTTTGAAGAATGATGTTCTAGACCACAGCGAGTTACTAAGACAAAATACTACAAATCAAACTTTACTGCATAGGTTACTATTTCTAAGTCTTTATTTTCCTTTTAGTTAAAAAATATTTTCTGAAGTTATAAATTCGTGTGACCATTTTAAAATACTATTGCTTAGAAGAAAATATTATTACCACTGGTTATTAATTTTGCTTGTAAATTTCGAGGCAGCCTATGAAGGTATCAAAAATGATATAAATGAAAGAGAATTTAGAAATCCAAAAATACTTTAATAATTAAAACATTTCCATGTAGCCGTAAGAACAGTCTGTGAGAAAGTCCAGGCTGTAATCTAGACTTTCTTACATACTGAGACAGTGTTCCTCCCATAGAGAAACCTACATGAATTATTTCATCTACTTATTTATTGAATGAACCAATGTGCTCTGACTACTCTCACCTGACATTTTGCCAGGTGCTAAAAAGAAAAGAGTAAAAATAACATGACAATTTCACAACCTAATAAGGGACATAGCCACTGGCAATTATAAAATACACAAAGAAAACAGTGTCAAATTAAAAGTGGTAGTATGAAGGGAATAGAGTGCTGAGCCAGAGAACAACCGGGTTCTGTGAGTAAAACAGACTCCACTTGCAGAAGTGTGAAGGAAAGGAAAGGATAATTCATGGCTACTGTGATTATGGGCTACAAATGAAGGAGGGTATGATTTTTTGAGATTGGCCAATTTGGGGATGGTTAATATTTGTGAAGGGGAGGATGATGACTTCAGTTTATAATATGATACATAAGACCTGTCCATGAGAAACATCCTGAAAGGCCATGTGGAGTGCAGAGCTAGAGGTATATGGAGGAGCTCGCAGAGGTCTGGAACATAGACACCAAGTCGAAACATGACACTGAGCTGATCTTGAAAATCCTGGAAGCCGGGCGTGGTGGTGCACGCTTGTAATCCCAGTACTTGGGAGGCTGAGACAGGAGGATCTGGGTTGGCGGCCAGCCTCAGCTACTTAGTGGAACCCAGTTACTCAGCCTTCGCAACTCAGTGAAACCCTGTTTCAAAATAAAGAATAAAAAAATGGGGTCTGGGGTGCAGCTCGGAGGTAGAATGCCCCCGGTTCAATCCGCAGTACCGCAAAAAAAACTAAAAAAATAATTAAATAAAATCCTGGAAATCAATAACAATCAATACAACTTCAAGACAGACAGAAGGCTCAAATTATACCCAGAGCTGCACATAATTTATAAGCCAAACAGAGACAAGAGGATGAACAAATGATGCTTTAAAGAAATATTAATGAGGGAGATGTGTTAGGGTTTGAATATCCTGAAATGTCCCCAAGGAAGCTCCTGTGTTGGCAACGCAGGGATCCTCTGAGGTGAAGTCATTGGGTCGGGATCTAATCTCATCATTGGATAAATCCATTTATGGGTTAATGACTCAAATGGGCTTACTGGGTGGTGTCTGTAGGCGGGTAGGGTGTGGCTGGAGGAGGTGGATCACTGGGGGCACAGCCTTGGGGTCTGTCTATTCCTGGTCCCTCTCCCTTTCCCTCTCTGCTTCTGGCTTCCCAGAGAAGCCTTCCTCTCACACACCCTGCTGCCATGATGTTTCTGCCTTGGAGGTGGCTGACCATGATGGCCCCTCCAGAACAATGAGCTAAAATAAATCTTTCCTCCTCTAGGTTGTTCTTGTCAGGCATTGTGGTCACAGTGACAAACGGCTAATCAATAAAAGAGGGCAAATGAATAATAATTTGTGACTTACTATCATCTGCACAATAATAGTGAACTTACCTCCATGAAAACTTCCTGCTTGATTAAAAAAAACTGTCTCTCTGGGTATTTATTAACCTAATTTTGAAAGGCATTAATTAATTAATTAATTCATTCATTCATTTTTGTGGTACTGGGGATTGAACCCAGATGCATTCTACCTCTGAGCTATACCCCCAACCCTATTTTATTTATTTTTTTATTTTGAACTAGGTTCTCACTAAGTTGCTAAGGGCCTAAGTCGTTGAGGCTGACCTCAGACTTGTGATCCTCCTGTCTCAGCATCCCAATTACTGGGATTACAGGCATGCACCACCATGCCCAGCTCTATTTCCATTTTTATATCTCCTTCTTTTCTCTTGCAGTGAAATTCATTTCTGAGTCTTGAAGAAAGGAGGAAGAGTCAGTCTCCTCTATCGCAGCTGATTCTCAATGTTTTCAGTAACCCATCTTATTGACTGATTTTAAGGCTTTTATAATTTTTCTAAAGTGGAAATAAGAATTAAAAATGCAAGTCAAAGCCAGGTGTGGTGGCGCACACTTGTAATCCCAGTACTTGGGAGGCTCAGACTGGAGGATCCGGGTTCGCGGCCAGCCTCAGCTACTTAGTGAGGCCCTCCGCAACTTAGTGAGACCCTATTTCAAAGTAAAGAATAAGAAATAGGGCTGGGGGTGTAGCCCAGAGGTAGAATGCCCTGGGTTCAATCCCTAGTACCACAAAAAAAAAAAAATAAAATACACGTCAAAGCCACCATCCCTCATTTCATTTTTTTTCTATATTTTTTGTATCTTCTAAGGAATCTGATAGAAAAAAGTGAAAAAAATAATTAGTATTAACCTTCTTATTTTTTTGGTCTTTTATTTGGACCTTATATTTCATTTCATTATTCTCTGTGTATTTTAGCTACTGTCTGTTGTTTTCTTACATCAGCATAGTTCTTTCCTGAACTATTGTTCTTTCTCCTATATTGTCAAGTATAACTCTATATGTCATGTCAAACCTGTGTTTTTTCTACTTGCTTGTAATTATAGAGTTTCCAGCCACCTCCTATTTCTCACAAGTAAAAGTTCCATTGTTTTTGACAATGTTCTTTGGCCTGAACTTGTCTACACTATGTTCCAAATAAGTTCAGCTCCCATAGGATGAGTGCTGGGAAAATCTGTTCTCACAGCCTGCTGTAGAGCTGTTGTGTGGGCAGAGCCCTGCTCTCTGACTGGCATCCTGGTCTATGAGTCAGTGCTGGGCAGGAACACTGGGCTTTGGTCAACTTATCAACCCTGGTATGGAATCTTCATCCTCTAAGTGGGCTGTCATGAGGGAGATCAGGAGCTTGTATTTTGGACTTTCATACTTGTGTTGGAATTAAGGATGTGTAGAAGAAAGGTTCCCCGGATTTCTTTGCCAGGTTTGATTCAGAGCGATCAAGCCATTCAACATGGAATTAATGGGGAGATTGAAAAATTTAGCCTTTCTCTACTGGGCAGAAATTCTAACCCTAAACTGGGAGCTTGGAGCAAGAGGGGACAACATGTCCTTGGCCACAATCCCCACAATTTCCATCTCACTGAGCCAGGGGAAAGGTCAAGATTCATCATTCAAGTCCCACAGACTCACATGCTTCTAACCAAGGTGCACTGGGTATGTTCTAGCATATCTGGATAATTTGTCCTCCTCTTTTAGGGTTCCACATATCCATATCCCTATCTCTAGAACTTAGTACAGTGTCTATATTACATTAGGCACAAATAAATAGAAGAAATCCATAGAAACACACACACACACACACACACACACACACACACACACACACGATAGAACAGAGTCCTCAGAAAGGAAGCGGTAAAGTTCCCAAGTGCATCTGATTAGAATGCATGTGCTTTTCCTGTGAGATAAGTTATATTTTGTAGAAGAAGTTTAGCAGAATCTTATTTTCATAAGGAACAACAGAAATTGTCTGATATTTAATTTTTTTGATTCCCCGCCCATAATTTTAAGTGCAAAACTCCTCGGTTTTCTGCTTCAAAAGTAATCTGGCTCAACCTCCCAAGTACTGGGATTACTAGTGTCATCCACCACACCCTGCTGAGTCAGGAAGATCACAGGTTCAAGACCAGCCTCAGCAACTTAGTGAGACCCTGTTTTAAAACAAAACAAAAAGAAAAATAGGGCTGGGGGTGTAGCTCAGAGGTAGAATGCCCCTGTGTTCAATCCCCAGTAACACACACACACACACACACACACACATACACACAGAGTAACCTGGCCACAGCTATAGGAGATATATGAATAATGTTCAATGTACTATTTCCATCTTATATTTCCTATAAGGTAGAAGAGAATTTGAGTTGAGTTAGACAATACCATGTGGAAAACACAGGGACCTATTTTTTCTATGTCCCAGAAACTCATAAGTAATTATATATATTAAGGACATATTTAAGACTTTAAATAATTATGTTTCAAATGATATTTCTTCAGATTAACATCTGAAACACTTGGGGCTTAATAAGATTAACTTCTAATTTCAAAAAGCATTAAAGAGCAGAGTTAAAGTCAATTCTTCATTAATATAGAATACTTCTTTTTACTAAAGCATTTTTCCTTCCTTAATTCATTTGTTCATAAATATGCATGCATTGACTGATTCTTTCATTAAAATGATCTATTCATCACTTACATTTGCACAATTAAATTAGGCTATAGTTTTCTAAACTTGGTGGCTCACATATGGGATATGCAGTCACACTCAATCAGAAACTGGTGAGGTTTATAGCAAATTCCCCTGCTAATTCAGTTTAGGACTTTATACCAGGTTGAAGGTTGTGTTCTGTCTCACTGCACTGGAGATAAAAAGTAGGATTAATTCCATTTATTATAATCTAAAAAAATAAGATTTAGTCATTAAAATATAGGACAAGCCCGGCACGGTGTCTTCCACCTGTAATCCTAGTGAATGACTTGGGGGGCTGAAACAAGAGGATTGTAAGTTCTAGGCCAGTGTAGGCAACTTAGCAAGACCCTGTTTCAGAATAAAATATAAAATTTATGGGGATATAGTTCAGTGGCACACACACACACACACACACACACACACACACGAGTATGATTCATATTAAGAAAATGTCACAGCTTATCAAATGGCAAATACATGTGAATTTAGGGTGAAAATGTGGTAACTTTTCTCAGAATTTTGAAACCGCCTTTGGGTAGATGACTAGGATTTTAAAGGTATAGTTTAGCCTCCTCCAAAAGCAGAAAATGACAAACACAGAAATGGAAGTCACTGTGCAAGTGCACGTACAGACTGTGTTGTAATATGAAGAGATCATGAGCACTAGGGACACACTAGTGAATTCTCATCTGGAATTTATGTTTCTATCAGAATGTGGGGGTCTTGATTGACAGCCAGAAGGATGGAATAGACACAGCACATATTGTAGATGCAGGTAATTTTTGATCAAGGAGAAAACATTTTCATAATGTTTCCTAAAAACAATACTTATCTTTTAATGTTAGATACAACAGATTACCAAAAAAAATTCTAGAATTCAAAAGACCTGTGAGCAGATCATTGTCTGGGGCAGCCATGAGGAATGAACTTGTGAACTAAGGTTTTTAATGAGAAATGAAAGTCACAAAGAGAAACTAAACATGTCATAAAATGGCCAAGTCCACATCCAAAGCAGAAACAGAAAAAAAAAATCAACCCAGCAGCAATTTCAGATAAAAAGTAAGCCCTTGTTATAATATTGGAAAGTAATGGGAGAGAAATACAAACTATAGGATTTTTACAGTTCCATATTTCCAAAGGAGATAAACAATTAGTACCCATTATTTTCTCCCTTCTTTCAAATTCCACACTGATTTCTGGATTATTTCAAGATCCATTAATGGAATGGAAAGCCTATTGAACACTAGAAAATGAGGTGTCCTCATTTAAAAGCCCATGACTTTGGGCATTTCAGATTTATTTCCATCACCGTCACTACGACTGTTATATACAATTCTGAACTTCAACAGAGCACCAAACAATATAACTCTTTCCCCAAGAAAGCTAAAGTCACTCCTATTTTTTTAATAGACATCAAAAAAATATGGTTATTTTGCTTTAATTTTCTATGGTCCTTTTTTCTCCCTATGGTACTTTTTTTTAGTGTGGTACTTTTTTAGATTCATGTAAACATTCAACAAAAACATTTTCTTCACAGAAGGCCCCAACCAGTTTTTTCTTCAGTCTATTACATTCTTTGGTCAATTATGGAAATTCTTTCCTTAAACACTTAAATACATTGCGTATTTAAGTTATACATTGTTCTTCTATTAGAGTTTTACTGTTTTGTAGTATAATATCTGAAAGTAGATGCATCACCTATTAATGATAAGGAAAATAAAGATCAGAGTGGGTGGGAATGGGTGGAGATCTGTAAGCTGTAAGAGAGGCAGCTACATATAGTCAATGAAACAAGAGAGTGTTGGAGAAGACTGCTTGCTGTTTTCAATATGATTCTCCTTCACCAAAGGGGGTGGGACAGAGCAGGGGGAAATGATCAAATTATCTACTGGAAGGGATTTCAATTTTGATGACTCGTTCTGCTTATAGTAGATCTAAAATAACCATATGTATTTCACTTTCCCAAGTCCTTTTTTTTTACATTTTCTTTTGTTAGATTATTTTATATAAACCTTTGAATTACATGATTTTATATGAATCTGTCATTTTTGAAAATGGTAATTATTCATATTATTGTCCCAGTTTTGCAAAGGAAAGAAACCAAGACTCAGAAAAGCAAGTGCCCAAGGACAGATGACAACAAACTGGCTGAGAGTTCAAATGCAGATCTTCCACTTCAAAATCCATCTTCTTCTCCCTTCCTTCTTTCCTCCTTATATTCTCTCTCTCTCTCTCTATCTATTTATCTATCTATCTATCTATCTATCTCTATCTCTCCTTCTCTCCCTTATATTCTTCCTATTTTTCTTTAATTTATTCATCAAACATTCACTATCTTCTGCTGCATACCCATCATTTCGGGGTACCAGATATTCACAAGTGATAAAATGCAAACCCGGGACCTCAAACTACAGTAGTCTACTGATTCGTATACTGTATACATTGCAAGTGTTGTCTGACAACTTCTGACTTCAACTGAGAGTAAAATTCATGCAAAATATGAGGCATTTTATGTTCTTAAGAAAGGAATTCCTACTGTGCATGGTGGTGCACACCTCTAATTCCTGTACTTGGGAGGCTGAGACAGGAGGACCTCAGGGTCGAAGCCAGCCTGAGCAACTTAGCAAAAACCTCAGCAACTTTGCAAGAGCCTGTTTCAAAATAAAAAGTAAAGTAGGACAGGAGGTTAGCCCTGAGGTAGAATGCCTGTGGGTTCAATCCCCAGCACTGTACACAAATCCCCCCCAAGAAAAGAAAATAAACTTCCACAACATGGAAATTATTTTTAATGTTTGGTAGAAGAAACCGAGGAGACTTATTAATTACACAGCACTCATCATTTCAATCCTAAACTCCCCCTTGACTTTGTTTTCTTAAGTGTCGACCTTGACCCTTTGCCTACGATACCTCTAAACCTTCTTGTTCTAAGAACATTTATTTTTCTTAATCTCTGAATCTCTCTCCCTTTCATAGGCATATTGAATTATTTCTATTCTGTCTTCCTAAACATCCACAGAAACATCTATCTATCCAAGCATAAAAAGACTCATCGGGTTTTAGTAAGGACATAAATAATAATATTTATTTTTGCTGTCAAAATTGCTTTCTCCAGATGGCCTACACAGCAGTAGAGGAGGCTGAAGGTGTTACAGAAGGCCTCACCGGGACAGCAGAGTTGGCCATTGTTACTCGCCTGTCTTGTATTTCTGTCATATGTAACACAGAAATCTTAAAAGACACATATAAAGATGTCATACACTACAATTAAATCATACATAAAATCTTGCACACAGAACTTTAGCTTCTGCAGAAAGTCAAAATGAAATGATTCATTTTGTATCATTTTTCAAATTGGAATTAAGTGTTACATTTGCTGTGGTTTGCCAAGCATGGTGGTGCAGACCTGAAATCTCAGTACTTGGGAGACTGAGAGAGATGGAATCAAAGGTTTGAGGCCAGCCTCAGCAACTTAGACTGTGTTTCAAAATAAAAAATAAAAATGGTTGGGGGAGGTGTAGCTTTAAGGTAGAATGCCTCTGGCTTCAATCTCCAACACCCCCCCAAATATATATAGAGATAGATGATAGATAGATAGATATAGATATAGATGAATATATATGTATAGTGGCTTTTACAAGTTAGTTTAACTCCTGAAAAAAAATAAACCTTTAAAAGGTAATGGCCAGGCATGGTGGCACATGCCTGTAATCCCTGTACTTGAGAGGCTGAGATAGGAGGATAGCAGGTTCGAAGACAGCCTCAGCAAGTAGTGAGACTCGAATCAACCTAGCAAGACCCTGTTTTAAACGAAAAATAAAATAGGGCTGGGGGTACAGCTCGAAGGTAGAATGCCTTTGGGTTCAATCCCCAGTACCATAAAAACAAAACAAAACAAAAAATAATAAATAAAAGAGCTAATGGTGATAGATTGTATTTCCAAGTTGAGGCAATTATTAAACAATGGTAAAGCCACAAGTTGTCTTGGGGGAAGTCTCATCAATTTGGATCTGCCACTTCTACCCTGAGTAGAACAGTTACTTGCAATCTTAACTTTTAGTGTCTTTTCTATAAAACAAATAAAACTATGACAAGTTTATGATATGTTTTATGTGAGGTGATGTCTGTGAAAATAATTTGCACAAATATCTGATTACATAACTTTATTCATGGAAAAATAAAGTTGTTTGTTGTATTAAAATGTTCTCAAGAAAATGTGTTTTCTTTGGAATAACTGGTAAAGGAACATCAGTAGTATAGTCAGAGCTGGGCATGGTGGTGCACGTCTGTAATTTCAGTATTTGGGAGACTGAAACAGGAGGACCACAGTTTTGAGGTCAATGTGCTTCAAAATAAAAAAAAATAGTATAGGACTGGGGGTGTAGCTCTGAAGGAGCGCATCCCTGGGTTCAATTCCCAGTACCACACACACACACACACACACACACACACATCGTAGTAGTGACGTCTTCCAGAAAAAATGGACAAATGAGTCATCCTTAGTATATGGCTGTTAATTAGTCTTACTGATTTACACATGCTTAAAGACATCAGGATGTTAAAAATTGAAAAATTTAGAATTTTCTGTTGCACATACAAAAATGGGGTGATTTGGCTTGGTATTCTGATTTACTGTGCCAGAAGGAAACTGTTCATGTGGTTAATGTGGTTGACAGTGAAAGTAAGACTGTCTAAGTGATCTGAAACTATGAGCATTAATCTGCATTAAATTAACCCACTAGCAAAACAGTATCTAGAAAACAGTCAAAAATTCCTTGTTGTTTAGTATAAATTAAGATTGTTCCCTTAAAAGGACCGTCTAAATGCACTATGCTAACTTTTTTGGTGCTACTTGTGTCTAAACATTTATTGTAAAAGCATGCAATGAAGTGGTGCAAAGAGTCCTGAATCCTCTGTTTTCTCCGGCTAATCTTCCAACATTCAAAAATCTCAAATATCCACGAAGCCATCCAGAGAATGTTATATGACACAAACTCTGTGTGGTTTTGAAGAGATGAAGGGTATGGATGAGAAATGGAAAAGATAGGTAGGTACAGTGTTGTCGAGTGCTAGGAACATATATGAAATAATACTAGAAATAACTCAGAGAAGAGCAATGTGGGGTTAGCTTGGCAGTTGAGCTTCAACATGATCAGTGTGGTGGGTAGTGAGAATATCCGACTAAAAATGAGCAATAAAATTCTTAACGAAGATTCATATTAAGCAGACATTAATCAATCTCAGAGCCTTTTACATGAGTATTAAATGGCTCTCTCCTTTTAATAATGGAAACCGTTGTTACATATTAGCATACCTATTTAGACTTGTAAAATTCTTTCAGATAGTTAATTACCTTTCCTCTTCATAAAACATCTGTGAGGAAAATATTATCTTTACGTTTATTTTGCATATAGGAGTAATTTGCTAAGTTTCACCATTCTAGCCAGAGAGGCAACAGATGCACGCACCATCTCTAAGAAATGCCTGGCCAAGGGGGTAAACGCAAGGGCTGACAAGCAGCCACACACTGCTTGCCAAGCCTGGAACTTGGCTCAGCCCCGTGGCAGCCGGAAGGGAGCGAAGCTGTACTGGAAATGGATCTGCTCCTCCAGGGTAACTCTGTTCTTCCCCACACTGTTTTTTGCTCTGGGCTTTCTTGCCCTCTGGCACCTAATTGTATTTAACCAACAAGAAGCAGCAGGAGGAGATGAAAGGGAGGACGCAGAGTGACTCTGGAGTATTTATTTCCCAGTCTTCCCCTACCTAAGGCTTCAGGCTGGCTGCTCTCCACATTTCTGAAGACCAGAGTCTTTCATCAGCTTTTCACAACTGCCTCCTCCTCTTATGCTTTGAAGGGAAGAGAAAGTAAACCTTAAATATATCAATGTAAATTCAAATTTGTAAAAAGTGAAAACCTAGGACCCTTGAATTTCTGAGACTGGCTGATAAATGAGAAGATAGACCAATAGAATAGTGGAAGGGGGTTGGGGCAGGGAGGTGGGGAGGGGAGAAAGGAAACCATTCAGATAGTGCTGAAGGTTTGCTGCCAGTTGCACTGACATGCATTGGGGGGAGAGCAGGAGCAGGGTGGGACGTGGAGGGAAATACTGCATGGCTGCATATATATCTGTATCACTTTGAAACTCACACATAATCACACTGCACCAACAAGAAGGATAAAAATAGCAAAAGCAGGTTAAATCAAAGTTTCTTGTGATTGTGAATGTTTTTTTCCCATTTATTTATTTATTTATTTATTTAATTTGCGGTACTGGGGATGGAACCCAGGGGCATTCTATCTCTGAGCTACACCGTCAGCCTTATTTTTTGTTCTTTATTTTGAAACAGGGTCTCACTGAGTTGTGGAGGGCCTCACTGAGTAGCTGAGGCTGGCCGCAAACCCAGATCCTCCAGACTCAACCTCCCAAGTACTGAGATTACAAGCGTGCGCCACCACGCCCGGCACTTTTATATTTTAATATATATTTTTTTCTTTTTTTATTGGGTGCATTGTAATTTTACATCATAATAGGGTATAGAATGTTATAAAAATAATGCACACAACTCCGGTTGCCCTCCCGACTGGGTCCCCCACCCACCACCCTCACCCCGCAAGTCTTTGAGACTGAAATTGGCAATTTTGTGTGTGTTCATAGTATAATTTCTACTATTACATTCTTGATGATTTTGTCCCCCTCCCTTCCTTCCCTAATCACCCTCCGTCATTCCCCGGGAATCTCTGCTCATCTATCTGATGTTGCCCTTATTGTCAAATATCTCTCCAGCTTCCACATATAAGAGACCAGTCCCAAAGAACAAATAGATTTAAAATGTCTTATTAAGATTTTTCATGATCCTCATAGGAAGTTGTTAATTTTTTTTCCAGCTAGATGTTGACTAACCCAGAGCTATTTCTCATTTACCAAGAAGTGACAGTTTCCTGATGTGTTTGCCTTGAAAAGGCTTTTAATAACTTTACAAATGTACTGTAGGTGCTAGAATCTATTGAGGCTAAAACTAGATTTCTAGCTGTGCCTTCCCATCAATGAGCAAAACTGAATTTGGAGATTTACCGTCTGCTGCTGCCGCTCCCCTTAACCGCCTGAGAGAGGTTCCCTACCACTTTTCCTATAGACACCACTGCTTTTCCATTAGGTTAAATTAAAAGACTGTGTCTGATTTTTTAAAGTTCTTAAATATTTTACGTTTTTATGGTTTTGCTTTTGTTAAGATTCTATAAATATAGCCTTTGAAAATGTTGTCTTACATATTTATCACAATATCATGAACAAGCCTGGGTTTAGTGAAATCAAACTTATGTGGAGACAGAAATATACAATTTTAACAAGATATTATGATATCTAGAATTGATAGTTCTAATTATTTATATATAGAAAAGCCTACTCTCCAAGCACTTAAAGTTTTTTTTTTTTTGTTTTTGCGGTACCGGGGATTGAACGCAGGGGCGTTCTACCTCCGCGCCACGCCCCCGGCCCTATTTTTTCTATGCTTTATTTTTGAAACCGGGTCTCACGAAGTTGCGGAGGGCCTCGCTAGGGAGAGAGAGAGAGAGAGAGAGAGAGAGAGAGAGAGAGAGAGAGAGGAGAGAGGAGAGAGAGAGAGATTGATCGCACGCGCATGCGCGCTGAGGCTGGCCGCGAACCCGGATCCTCCGGTCTCCACCTCCCAAAGTACTGGGATTACAAGCGTGCGCCACCACGCCCGGCTTTCACTTAAAGTTTTAAAACATAAACAAGAAAAAGGCCTCTTTTAAGTCTTTTTGTTTTATTTTTTGTGTCTGTGATACTAGGGATTGAACCTAGATGCATTCTGGGTTTTTAATTTATTTTTTATTTTTTGTTTTGAAACAGGGTCTTGCTAGGTTTCTGAGAGTCGCGCTAAGTTGCTGAGGTTGGTATTGAACCTGCGATCCTCCTGTCTCGGTCTCCCAAGTACTGGAACTCTGCATGTATACAAATATGATATTGGGTAGTGCTATGAAATCCCCTAGTCTTTCTTCTCAATAATAAAACAAACTTTGTAAAAATTATTATACTAATAGCTTAAGATAATTACGAAATAGATTTAAAATCACACATTTTAAACAAACTGCAAGAGCAATCCCGTGCTTCCATTTTCTCAAAGTACAATTTATGCCTATAAAAAAATAGATCTAAACCATGAAAGCAATTTTTTGGCGCATAATGTTTCCTTATCAACTATCTTTATATTTTGCAGAAAATGTGTAATGGGCCTATTAAAATGCACAGAAATGAAGCCAAAACATCATGCATGTAATTAATCTACAAAGTCTCAGCCAAAAAAAATTGGGGATTATTTCCTTAATAAAGGGAAAAGGAGAAGCATATCATTGATTTTTCTGAGTGGAAAATTCATTTTAATTTCATGCCAAAAGTGTCAGGTTTATCACAGTATAGCATGGCTTGTATTTTTCATGGCCATCAAAATAAAATTCTTTATAAATTATCAAAATGCTCTCCTCTGCTCAACAGCCATCACTTCTATCTTGCACTGATTGAATTTCAAATGGTTCACACTTCACTCAGCCAGGCACTGGGCAGGTCCAGCAATTCTACCATCTGGACCAGATAAAAAATTGTCAGAAAAAGGTGATATGGTATAATTCAAACTAGAGCAACATGCCTGTCATGGCTTCCAATTTGAGCACTTTTTTTTTCTCCAAAACATAATCCAGGTAAGACTTCCTCAATGAAAACTAAATTACTAAGAAGGTACAATATAATGTAAAGCACAGATTAGTATAACTAAGAAAAGTATAAATAAACAAAATAAATGAATTCTATGATTAATGAGGAGGAACAAAAACTCAGTCCTTCTAGAGTATACATTTAAATGGTCATGAAATTCTGCTGAAAAACAGGGTGAGAGCCAGGCATGGTGGTGCACACCTGTAGTCCTAGTACTTGGGAAGTTGAGACAGGAGGATCACAGGTTCGAGAACAGCCTCAGAAATGTAGCCAGACCCTCAGCAACTTAGTGAGACCCTGTCTCAAAATAAAAAATAAAATAGGGCTAAGGGTGCAGCTTGGAAATAGAATGCCCTTGGGTTGAATCCCCACAAATACACATATCACACACACACACACACACACACACACACACACACACACACCAGGGTGAGGAAATTTTTGTCGTTCCGGGTACTTCCACCAAATATTTCCCCCAAAGCATCTAAAACTTTTTTCTGATATATTAGCATATGTATTTTGGAATATATTTATCATCTGAACTTCTGATAAAATCAAATCCTAATTAGAAAGGAGAGCCCTAAGTCAACTACTAAGTGAAAGAAAGAGAAGCAGGAAGCAAGCTCACGCTTTGTCATTTGCTGATTACATTGAGCTTTATTTTTTATTACCATGAAGCCTATTCTATTCAAAACTTACCACAAAAATATTTCCAAAATAATTGAATCCGTTCTAAAAAAAAAATCACAATTATAATTCAGCACGCACTTGTAATTCCAGTACTTGGGAGGCTGTGACAGGAGGATCACAGGTTCTCTGCCAGCCTCAGCAACTTTGTGAGGCCCTCCGCAACTTAGTGAGACTCTGTTTCAAAAATAAAAAATAAAATAGGGCTGGTGTTTAGCCTAGAGGTGGAATGCCTCTAGGCTCAATCGCCAGGACCACACACACATACACAAAAAAATTCACTACTATGAATGCCAGCTAACATGGAAAAATAAAAACAGCAAAGGTATCACTTCATAAAGTTAAGCTCTGCTAATGATGAAAATTCAAGGAAAAAATGAGATAAAAGCAAGGTCCTCTAAAGGTGGATTCACTGACTAGAAATATAGCCTAATTGATTGTATAACAATTATAACTAAATAATAGAAATTAAAAACTCAATAGGTAAGACACATTTGAGGTATCACTCCAGAATATACATCATGAGCAATTATTCACAGGTTAAAAAGTAAAACAATAAAAATATTATCAAAGTGTGGTTAAGATACAAAAGAGTTTAGAATGAGAAAATATAAAATTCATTTATTCAAAACTTGAGAAAAGAGGAGGTAGCATGGGCACAGAAATATCTAGAGAGATAATGACCACAAAGTCCCAAAACTGGTGAAAAAAAATAATTCATAGAAGCTCAGAAAATACCAGGTGAGATAAATAAAAGATTCCTACTCCAACGTACCTGGCAGTGAAGCTGTAATACATTCAACCAGAGTCTCTTAAGTATTGGGAGAAAGAAAGATTGTCCTCAAAGCATTGCAATTGGAATTCCAGGCGACTTCTTACTGGTATTAATGATACCCTAAAAATGTGGAATAATATCACGAATCTACTGAGAAAAAAAATGAGAATTCCATTGAAAGTAACTTTTATAAAGTGAAAAAAAAGATGCTTAGAAGATAAATAAAAGATCAGACTTCCACAAATGCATCCTTATGATATGAAACTCGATATGATGTATGTCAGAATGAGAAGGATGCTAGAGCATCTATGGTACCATAAGAACAAAAAGCAAGGAGATCATACACGTGTCAGAATCAACATCACATCACCAGTATAAGTCAACATTAAATGTTCCTTGGGGGAGTTAGAAACATGAAATTGCCACAATGAGTAGGTGATGATTTGCGAAAATTTGGGGAAGTTTGATCAAAAACAAATAATCCCAAATGCAATTTGTGCGAATGGTGATGATATTACTTGACTTAAATAAGACAAAAATTTTAGGGAAAAACTAAAGATGAATATAATCTGTGATTTTGAATGAATAAAGGGTATAGTCATATTTGAAAAAAGTAATCACAAATGCGAAAACATAACAAAATATATAGTACATTTAAGAAAAATTTAAGGATAACTATTAAAAACAAATGTGTATAGATAAGTAATTACAACAAGTATAAATAAAAAAGTAATTAACAAGCCTAAAGTTTGTTACAATGAAACCTTCCATAAATATTTATCTGTATGCTGTTTAAAAGAAATATCTAAAACCTAGCAAACAGAAAAGTGGAAAATAAAATTAATGAAGATAAAATTGATTAATATAAAACATAACAAAATATGTTTTAAAATAAAGTATTAATTTTCAAAATAAAGTATTTCAAAATAAAGTATTAAAATACTTTAAAAAAAGTTTCAAAATAAAGTATTAAAAATAGGGCTGGGGGTGTAGCCCGGAGGTTGAACGCCCCTGGGTTCAATCCCCGGTACCGCAAAAAAAAAAAAAAAAAGCTGACATGCTGACATATCTTTATTACTATGAAAGAAACATATTATGGAAATGAGAGTTATTGCATGGAATAAAACATTAAATTCACCAGGAAATTGTGTGTTCTTTAAATATGGGGTACAACATAAAACATGATTGTATACATATCATCTATCCATCTACCTACTGTATTATCCATCCATACATATCTATCCAGCCACATATATAATACAAACACCAGCACATTAAAAGAAGACATAGATCTATAACTAAACTAGATAAGAATTAGGGAATAGATGATTTTAGCAGGCTTCATTTAATGATCAAGTTTACATTTTTCAGAATATGTCCCTGTAGTTAAGTGATACAAGACTATATCCCAATTCTTTTAAAATATTTATTTTGGTACTGGGGATTGAACCCAGGGACCTTCTACCTTTAAACTGCACTCCAAACCCTTTATATGTTTTATTTTTTGGTTAATTTTAGTAGTTTTATTGGTTCATGGTAATTATACGCCATACGGAGGTATAGAGTGATACAAATACACATGCACATACCATTTGGAGTGTTTCCCTCCAGATCCCCCATCCCTCCCTCTCCTTCTCTGTAGGTGTCATTGAGATTGGTATTAATAATTTCATATATGTACACAGCATTATTTAAACTGTTACCTTCATTATACCTCTATCCCTCTCCTCCATCCCTTAAACCCCTCCATCACTCCATTGGAGTCTCTAGCCCTTTAGTTAAGGTCTCTTTTGCTTTCCCAATTTCTCTTTAGCTTCCACAGATGAGAGAAAACACACAACTATTCACTTTCTGACACTGACTTGTCTCACCTAGCATAATTTTTATTTTGAAACAGGGTCTCGCTGAGTTGCTGAGGCTGGCTTTGAACCTGTGATCCTCCTGTATCAGCTTCCCAACCACTGGGATTACAGGAGTACTCCACCATGCCCAGCTATATCCCAATTCTTAATACAGAAAGTAGGAAACATTCACCAACTTTTTTTTTTTTTTGCGGTACCGGGGATTGAACACAGGGGCGTTCTACCTCCACGCTGCGCCCCCGGCCCTATTTTTTATACTTTATTTTGAAACCGGGTCTCACGAAGTTGCGGAGGGCCTCACTAAGGCACCAACTTTTTTTTTTATAGAATTAACCCATCCTATACACTAAAATCTATAAAGATAATACATTAAATGATTACAGGTCACTTCACACTAACGCAAGTCTAAAATTATTTTCACATAATTTAGCAGATGGAATCTAGTGAATCTTAAGTAAAAGAATATCAGGAACAAATTATGCTTATTCTGAGAAAGGTCCATTGGTTTACCATGAGAAAAAAAATCAAATGAGATACTTTATTGGTTTAAGAATTGATAAAGTTCTTAACATCATTTGAATAGATGAGGAAAATATATGTAAAAATTCAACATTCTGAAATTTAAAATTTTAAAAGCAAACTAAATTAACTATGAATAAAACAGACCCTTCTTAATTTAAAAAAGAGTGGTTTACTATCTACAAATATCTGCAAAGCCGGGCGTGGTGGCACACGCTTGTAATCCCAGTACTTTGGGAGGCGGAGACCGGAGGATCCTGGTTCGCGGCCAGCCTCAGCTCTCTAGCTATCTTTCTCTCTCTCTCTCTCTCTCTCTCTCTCTCTCTCTCTCTCCTCTTAGTGAGGCCCACCGCAACTTCATGAGACGCGATTTCAAAATAAAGTATAAAAAAAAATATAAGGCCAGGGGCGTAGCGTGGAGGTAGAATGCCCCTGCGTTCAATCCCAGGTACCGCAAATAAAAATATCTGCAAAGCTACCATAGTTAATGGTGAAACATTGAAAGTATTATTTTTAAGGATGCACATGTTATACTCATCACTCGTCTTCACAGAAAGAAGAGCATAGTCAACCAAGAAGACAAAGTAATGATAAGGCCACATCACAATGAAAAGTTTTAGAAAGAGGAACACTAAAGCACAGATAACATCCTCTAAAGAGAACTCTCAAATTTACCTATGGGTGCAATGAAAGCAACTACAGGGTTTTAAATATTTGCTCCATGCAAAATCAATATGGAAAAACTCAGCACATTTCTATCTACCTACCGCAAGTAAGAAGCTATAATAAAGCATACCAATAAATATAATGCAAATGTCATTTTAATATATTAAATCATACAAAACCTAAAATATAAATCTCAAAAAAATGCATGCAAGTTTTTGGTGGATAAAAGTTTGAAAGTTTTTGAGATACTTTAAGGAAGTCAAATAACAAGTTTAAATGTATACCATGTTCTTAACTAGTAAGGGTAAGTATATGTCTTTTTTTTTTTTTTTTTTTTTTTTTTTT
>PVJS01019374.1:0-33782 GCA_004027185.1 Glis glis | reverse complement strand
TCCCCGTCCACGCCCCCGGCTCCCGCGTCCCCGTCCACGCCCCCGGCTCCCGCGTCCCCGTCCCCGTCCACGCCCCCGGCTCCCGCGTCCCCGTCCTCGCTCCGCCCCCGGCTCCGCGCTCCGCGGTTTCCCGGGAGTCGCCATGGCAACGGATGCCGGGGTCCGCCTCCCATTCCGCGGAGGCCGGGCGGCCATGGCCGAGGTGCCGCGGACTGAGACCCGGGACCGCGCGCCCGAGACGCAGGGGTGCTGGAAGGTCATCGAGAACCTCGAGGCCGCCATCGCACAGTTCCAGTTCAGCCCCAGGTGACCGCGGGACCCCGTGGCTGGCGCCGCTGCCCCGGCCTCGAGGCGGCGCCCTCCGCCCCTGGGCTCGGCTCTCTAGCGTGGCTCTGGGGCCCTCTCGCGGGGCGGTGGGCGAGGCAGGGTCCCGGACTTCTCCGCCTCGGTTACCTGAGCGGAACACAGCCATGGCGGCGACGAGAGTGCCCGCCCCATCGGTCTCAGCGAGTGTTAAATGAACTATCAGTCATTTCATATTTAGAGTACATTTGAAGCCGGGCGTGGTGGCGGACGCCTGTAATCTTGGGAGGCTGAGACAGGAGTATCACAGGTTCAAGGACAGCCTCAGCAAGTAGTGAGACTCAGCAACCTAGTCAGACCCTATTTCGAAATAAAAATAAAATAGGGCTGGGAGTGTCGCTCAGAGGTAGAATGCCCCCGGGTTCAATCCCCAGTACCCCCATACACAATACATTTATCATTTAGAAGAGGGCCATACATAAATGGTACACAATCCCTGACTTAGTTCTTTTGGGTTGCTGGAACAAAATACCCTAGACCAGGTAGCTTATGAACAACAGAAACTCTTCCTCACGGTTGTAGAGGCTGGAAGTCCAAGGTCAACGTCCCTTCCGCATAGAGAGCACCTTCTCCCAGTGTCTCCCCACAGTGGAAGGGACAGGGGAGCATCCCCCAACTCTCATGCCTCCACCCTGCACCCCCTCTACCCGGCATTTATAAAGGCATATCCCATCCATAAGGGCTCCGCCCTTGTCACCTAATCACCTTCGAATGCCCAATCTCCTAACGCCATCACCTTAGAAGTTAGGATTTCAACATGAATTTTCCAGGGAAACACAGACCATAGCAGGGCCATGTGCTTTTGCCCGTATAATTATTTATTATTCCATGGTCCTTGTTTGTAGTTCCTTCCTTTCCTAATCTTTCTTTGCCCCCCATCTGCTCCAGTTTTGTTGTTTATTTGGATAATGTAGAGCTAATGTGTTGCAGAAAAACACATTTTTCTTCCTCAGAGCCTTTTCAAACCATTAAGTAGTCTGCACCAGGTTAGCTGGTATGAGAGTGCTTCACTCCGCAAGGCAGAGGCCTCCTGGCACCCGGGGGCAGAGGCTGGTTTTATGAGCAGGCCCCCTGCCCCGGGAGTGAGAAGGAAGGACAGGGCAGCCGCACTGGCTGAGCAGTGGGACTGACTGAGCTCAGCCCCCCAGCTCCTCAACATTAAGTGAGTGCTGTTGTTAAAAGGGGTCAGGTGCACACAGGCCCTGATCCCGTGGTGGCTGTGAAAAGCATATGGTGGAGGCAGCTAATGGGAGCACCGGAGGCACTGTGCCTACCTGTTCTAGATGTTTACCTGTGGGAATCCTCAGTATTCCATGGTGCGGTAGCTCCCCAGTGAAGTGCACCAGCCACTCTCAAGGGGCAGAAGACCCACCAGGTGCAGAAACACATGTGGGCTGAACCAAGGAACCACCGATGTCCGTAGGTATTTCTCTTCATACAAAGTGCTTGGGTGCCCCGGGAAGAACAGGAGAGGCTCCAGTTCTGACTGAAATCCTGGGAGCTGAGGCCGGAGCACAGCAGGGTTAGGCACTGGGGAGACAGCAGTCTACACCTCAGACAGAAGCCTGGCCTTGGTGAACTTTATGTTCCAGTCAGGAACTAGTGATAAACTAGATAAGTAAACACTATCATAAATTAGAGAGTGATTAAGTGTTAAGAAGCAGAAGCAGGGAGAAAGCAGAGGAAATGGTGTGGGGCAAGTGAGAGGGTTGTAATTTGAGATACAGTGATCAGGGAAAGCTTTGATGAGAAGAGACATTGGGATAAAGACCTGCAGGCCGTAGGGGGAGCCATGCAGGTATATCAGGGGACAAGGTATTCCAAGAAGAGAGAACAGGAAGTGGGTAGCAGGGCACCGGGGTGTCCTAGGGAGAGCAGAGGCAGCCAGTGTGGCTGGAACAGAGGAGGGGAGGGGTGGTGGTGCCCATGGCGAGGGGCCTCAGATCTCTTGAAGGACTTCAGCTGTTACTTGCAATGAGGTGGGAAGCCAGGAGGGGGTTGGGACAGAAGACTGATGTTATCTGACTTATCTTTCAGTGGGATTACCCTGACTACTGTTTTGATAATAGACTATAATGAGAACAAGGGCAGAAACAGCAACACCAGTTGGGGAACTATTACAGTTTCTCTCGAGAAAGATGATCGTGGAGGAAGCAGTAGTTGGAAGTGCTGAGAGACACGGTCAGGTTCCAGATGCATGTTGAAGGCAGGCCTGATAGGATTTACCGAGGAACCGCCTTGGCATAGGAAAGGCTCCAAAGCTGTTGACCTGGCTAACTGGAAGAAGGGAGTTGCCATTAACTGGGTTGGGAACATAATGTGAGGAACAGGTTTGGGGGCATATCATAAGCTTACCTGGGGACACAACATGTCAGCAGTGACTATTAGACATCATCCATTTAAGCTGTTAAATAGGGAGTTGGTTATATGAGTCCAGTGTTCAGAATAGCGATCCATTAGGATATCAATTTGTGAATAATTAGCACAAAGATGGTGTGTCAAGCTGTGAGATTTGGTGAGACCAGCCAGGAAGTGAGTATTCATACTGGAGAGATCTATAAACCCTGAGGTACATCAAACTCTGGTGTTCTCTGATGAAAAAAAAGAAACAATATTTTCCTTATATAAAACTGAGCAGAGCCGGGCGTGGTGGCGCACACTTGTAATCCCGGTACTTTGGGAGGCAGAGACCGGAGGATCCGGGTTCGCGGCCAGCCTCAGCTCTCTCTGTCTCTCTCTCTCCCTGTCTCTCTCTCTCTCTCTCTTTCTCTCTTTCTCTGTCTCTCTCTCTCTCTCTCTACTTAGTGAGGCCCTCTGCAACTTCGTGAGACCCGGTTTCAAAATAAAGTATAAAAAAATAGGTCCGGGGGTGTAGCGCGGAGGTAGAACGCCCCTGGGTTTAATCCCCGGTACCGCAAAAAAACCCCAAAAACAAACAAAACAAAAAAAACAAAAAAAACTGAGCAGTACACCAGACAGGAAGTTTAGCACACCTAATGCCATCTTCATTGACTAATTCATTAATGAACATTTGTTAGCAGTCCTATTCTAGGATTCCGTGGGAAGTGTTGCTAATGAATATTCATGGGTCCGTTTTCTATAACAAGTTAACATGTTAAGTTTGTATCTGATTTATTAAAAAACATAATTGTTATCTTCCCAACACTGTGTTTTATGCATAGCAACCAACCTATTATTCAAAAATAGAATTGCTCAGACTATAAATGAGGACTGTGTAGGAACCACTTAGCTAATTTGTTGTGATGTGGGTTTCCATTCTGGGCAGTGGGGTTGCATCTAAAATTAGAGCCATTTGGAATTTGAAGGGAAGCTGAAGAATGAACCTTCGTATTTCACATAGATTCTGAATGAACCAGACTTTTCCAAATCAGTCACACAGAAAGTTAAGACTGGGGAGCCCTTAGAGTCATGGGTCTGCCAACATCAGGGATTCAGAGAAGGAATCCATGACCCTCCAGGCTTATGATTTTCAGATGAGTTATTTACTCTCTTTGAATTACAGTTTCCCCATTTTCAAAATAAGAAAGTTAATATCTCTCTTATTAGATTGTTGAAAGGATTACTGGAGGATAATATGTGTATGTTAATGCTTATATATTAGCACACGAACAAGTTAAACACTCAGTAAATAGGTACTATTGTTATTTTTAGACATCTCAGAGGGGGTATCTATAAAATTATTGAACTTTATTTTGAAATATTCTATTATTATAATATTATGGCAGTAGAAGGAATAACTGAAAACATTATTCCAAGTTTCTAAGTCATATCCTGAAAAAATAGAGATAATGAAAATTATCCACACTCCATAAACCTACCACCCACAATGAGTATTTTGCTTAAAGTGGGAAAGAATGAAAGAACATACATGTTTCTAGCTTAATGAAAACTAAAATTGAATAATAAAAAGGAACCACTTAGACTGAGGAGGGCAAAGGATTGTACTTCTAGACTAGAAGGATGAATCTCTGAGGTCCGTTAAAAGTGCAACAGTGTAGAATATAAAGGAGGCAGGAACCTCATCAGTAATTTGAATAGGTAATATTTCCTGTTCCTTATTAAATATTAAGATGTATTTAACTAGTAAAAAGTGTTACAGTGGTAAGAGAAGACTGGAAGCACTAGAGAGAGAGCAGATGAGAAAGCAGCTCTGATCTTCAGGTCTGAGGAAGAGTAAATCCTTAAGGAAGGGACTGAGAATTTAGAATGCCTCCAAGGCCACCCAGAGATGAGACCACGACCTCTTTGGAGAGGACGTGGCTGCCACTGAAACTTCAGCCTGTTGGTGGCAAAGAAACATGCCCGAAGGTGCAACCAGAACGGATCCATAGGAATTGCTTGCCCAGTAACTAAGACACTTGCTGAAAGGGGCAGACAGGCCAAAGTTCTTTACCTAGCTAGGCAATCCAGATCTTCATTCCCAAAGGTCCTGAGTTCCCAAAAGTTATGCCTTATTTTTATTGTATTTTCCCATGAATCTTTACTATTGGGCGTAGAAACACTAAGGCACTTAGAGACTCCTGTGTTGCAGATGTAGTCTTTCTTGACTCAGTTGTGTGCCAATGGTAATTGTCCCTTGGTAATCAGAACCAGACACGTCAGCCAGGAGAATGATCCCCTTTTCTCTTTGGTTCAGTGTCCTAAGGATTACCAAGTGGCCAGCAATTGGCCTCATTTATCTCAATGGAATTATGGTTGCGTTTTCCTGTGGCAGCATTCTCCCCTTGAGAATTAAGACCGCCTAACCAGCAGTTCATAAGCTTGCTAAGACAGGAAACAATAATTCGGAAAATGTGTTATTAGGTATAACAGTGAGAAGAACCTCTTCCACTTCTACCCCTGATTCCTGGGCATACAGCTCTAGGAGAGATTGTACCATACACTGAATCAGGGCATATACTGCCTCTGTGAGACAGAAGAACTGCGCCGCTTCATGGATTTGTCTCTTGACTGTCATAACTGAATCTTCAATAAACTATTCCACTTTGCAATTAGGGCATCCACTATGGGTGATGAGTTATGTGATAAGACCAGTTAACTCCATGGGCATGAGGTGCACTTCTTTTGCTATGAAGTAAGTTCCTTGATCAGCTGCCATGCAGAATACCATGATGTGTATTAAATTCATGCATGGTATTCTTTAAATTCATGCATGGTATTCTTTAAATTCATGCATGGTGGTTCTGGCAGATGCATTATGGTCAGGGAATAGAAATGCATATCCAGAATGTAGTCTGTCCCAGTGAGGATGGTGAAAGAGGTTCAGGGCTATCAACCTGCCACGAGGTGGTCGGCTGTCTCCTCTGTTAATACTGCCACGTTGGGTGCACAGTGTTAATCTCTGCTGTTGGCTGATTAGGCACTCAGCACTTTTGGTGGGTCACCAGGCCAGCCTCCACAAGGGAAGGTCTATGCTGTGCAACTTCATTCCTCCAACCGTGGTCACTTTGTTCAAGGGCCATTGAGCAAGCATCGGGATGGCTATAGAAAGAAACTGGTCTCCACAGTGATCTTATGACCTGAAACTGTGAACACTTTCTCTGCAGGGGACGCTCTTTGGTGAGCATTTACTATGGGCATTTACTGTGTGCATTCTTAAAGCTTTATCCACATAACTATTCCCCAGATTTTCTTTTCTTTCTATCTTGTTCCTTCCAGCTTCCTGGCCATCCAACTAATGCTTTAACAACTGCCCATAAACTGGACATTTCTCATCGTGGAAAAGCAGACAACCAAATGTACTACTTTAGGTCTGTTCAGTGGGAGAATTTTCCTTCATGGCTGTCCTTAGGAATCTCCTCTGAATGGGGCTGTGAGACTAGATATTTTCCATGTGGTGACAGACCCAGCTGTTAATCAGGCTTAAGTTTTTCTTCCTCAGTCAGCTAATCGTAACTTCCCATAAGGCCATATGACACATTCAAGCTAGAAGAGCGTGTCAGCCTTTCCCTGTCTTTTATGTCTTGACCCCTTAAAAAAGTACTGACTTTGCATTCTGTAGAATGACCAGCTCTACCTGGGCTCATACGATGCTTCCTCATCACCAGACTTGAAACCATGGCATAACTGTCATGTCATGCATTTATGGCAGGAATGCCACAGAAATGAAGCTGTGCTCCTCCGTGTTTTCGATGTTATCAGGCAGCATGGTCCAGTGTTTCCCCCACTAACCTTGACCTTGTCAGGTTGTTGTCGTCCAAGGTTCTCTATCGTAAGTTTACCATTCCTTCCTTTGTAATAGGTTATTATTTTGTTGGAAAGTATTACAAAATTTCCTTTACTAAACTAACTTATACTGACCAGCCTTAATCATCATTGATGACTTCTCTCAACTAGTTGCTTCTATGGTGGTTCTCTGTTTTCATCATTTTTTATACACTTACTAGGGTCTCACACTATAATTTATTCATTTTTACTCATTCATATAAGTATGAATTGATAGATTCCTATTTTATTCAATGGGCTATAACTTGATACTTTTATCTTTTTTTTTTTTTTGTGGTACCGGGGATTGAACCAGGGGTGTTCTACCTCCGCGCTACACCCCCGGCCCTATTTTTTGTACTTTATTTTGAAACCGGGTCTCACGAAGTTGCGGAGGGCATCACTAAGGAGAGAAAGAGAGAGAGAGAGAGAGAGGGAGAGGGAGAGAGAGAGAGAGCTGAGGCTGGCCGCGAACCCGGATCCTCTGGTCTCAGCCTCCCAAGTACTGGGATTACAAGCGTATGCCACCACGCCCGGTGATACTTTTATCTTTAATTTCAGTGGTCAAGTTGTCTTAGATATGGCCAGCAGGAGTCTCTTCAGTCTAGTTTCTTCATCATTTTCACATGTTCCCATCATTTTTGGAGCACTTGCTTACTTTCTGGTGTAACAAAATGATCCAGGCTCGTTGTATGCATTTGCTTTTGTATAATTTTATACTTTCATCCCGGCCTTGGAATCGGCCTTCCTCCAAGAAGCTCTGTTTCTTTTTAGTGGAGGATGGTAATTAGAAACCAACATCTGGGCAGTTGTGTGCTCATTGCTACTGGGGTAATGTCTATGGCTCAATAGACAGAACTAGAAACAAACGTACATAAATATATGCACATGTAGTGATATATTCACACGTGTGTGTACCTGTAACTATTTGCAGTCTATTTACACATATTTATAAAACCATGCATTTATACCAATCTTTTCAATTCCATTGTCTCAGGATACTTTGTAACCTGCTCCCTTTCTTTGTTTATAAATACCATTTCTGAAGCTGAAACACATGACTTCTATCATCTTCAGTATATTTCCTTGCTCACTCACTGTAGCCAGTCCTCTAACCATCCTGGCTCTCACCTCTGCCCGCCACTTCTGTGCCACTCCTCTTGTTCCCCCACTGACCTCCATCCTTAGCTGTCAGGCCTGCCGGCCTTCTCTGTACGGCTCCGGGCCCTTCTCATCACCCCAGGTCAGTGATCACTTTGTGGTTTGCGCCACCCTAGGAAGCAGAGAGTACAGAAGGAAGAAGTAAGATGGAGAAGAACGTGACTACAAGTGATTTTCTGTGTGTGTGTGTGTGTGGTACTGGGGACAGAACCAGGGGCATTCTACCTCTGGGCTACACTCCCAGCCCTATTTTTATTCTTTATTTTGAAACAGGATCTCACTAAATTGTGGAGGGCCTCACTAAGTTGCTGAGGCTGGCCACAAACCTGCGACCCTCCTGTCTCAGCCTCCCAAGTACTGGGATTAAAGTTTACAAGCATGTACCATCATGCCTGGTTTACAAGTGATTTTAATAGGTACAATTGTGGAGAGACTTAATCCCACACGGAGGATGCTATTGAGGTAGAGATTAATTTTTGGAATGTTTAACTGGCAAAAGTATGACAAGTGTGAGTATGGTACCTGGGCTATATGTAATGAGAGATGAGGCTTACCACTACCTCAGAATATATAGCATTTTTTTGTTTACTTGTTCAGGGTGTCCAGCCCATTAGAATATAAGTTCCACAAGAACAAAGACCTTTTCTTGTCCTCTGTTATTATCTTTAGTGCCCCAAAGAGTACCTGGTAAACAGGTATTCAATTATTATGTGTTAAGTGCATTAAGCTCAGACAATTAATTTGAACCCAGATTTTGGAGGACAGAAATAAAATTGAATTTAATTCTCTTTGGGAAAAGAAGGCTATCTAAGTCCTTTATAGCAGGATAGAGACATGCCTGGGTTTAATGAGGGACAATGGTAGTGAAAAATTAAAAAAAAAACAAAAGTTGAGAGATGCAAAATAACTTTAGGAAATCTCTATATTATTACCTAAATTTTGTGGGACATGTGTTTAAAGATATAATGATTTCATTTTTGTTTTGTGTCTTCAAAGATTCTCAAATATATCATAAGAGAGAGCTTCAAAATTTCTAAAATAAATTGGGTGTGGTGGTACATGCTTGTAATCCCAGTACTTGGGAGGCTGAGATAGGAGGATTGCAGGCTTGAGGATAGCCTCAGCAAGTAGTGAGACTCTCATCAACCTAGTAAGACCCTGTTTCAAAATAAAAATAAAAAATAGTGCTGGGGGTGTAGCTTGGAGGTAGAATGCCCCTGGGTTCAATCTCCAGTACCACACACACACACACACACACACACACACACACACAAATTCTAAAACACATTTTTTGGGAAAAAAATACCACATGTATAATTTGTCATCAATAATGATTGTCATCTTTGAAAGGAACCAAAAATAGTTTTCTGAAATTTTATATAATCACTTAAAGATTGCTTTTCTCCTGACTTGTTATAAACTATTTGGAAAAATATGTTTATTTAATCCTCCCCCCCCCTTTTTTTTTGGTGGTACTAGAGGTTGAACCCAGAGGCATTCTACCTCCAAGCTACAGCACCAGCTCTATTTTATTTTTTATTTGCAGACAGGGTCTCATTAAGTTGCTAAGGCTGGCCTCAAACCTGCGATCCTCCTGTTTTGACCTCCCAAATACTGGGATTGCAGGCATGTATCACCATGCCCAGCTTGTTTATTTAATCTTGATCATATGAGTCATTTGTTTCTATAGTGCATTATAATATCATAGTTAATTTTAATATAATTATAATTTAGTGGTGGTTTTCACAAGTGATTTTCAAAGATGGTTACAGATTTTAGGCAGGCAAAGGCTTAAATATTGATGATCTTTTCAGTTGATCATTGTATCTTGGTCTTAAAAAAGACATTCAATATAAAAAATATTTTTGAGAGGATTTTATGGGTCAGATACTTGTCAAGGACTGTGCAGTGTCTGAGATCTTACTCTACATAGGAGCTAGCAAGTTTTTCTGTTCCTGTTTCATGGCCCTTGGCAGAAGACCAAGAGTCCTAGGTCAGAGACAAAGGACTTTATCAAAAAGCAGTGCCGGAGCTTCGTGTTCATTTGTGTTGACTCCCTAAGCCCCCAACTCCCGTGGGGGTGACACTACAGACCCATCATAGATGCTGTACACACAGTGAGTCACACCAAAGGAGAGGAGCCCCAAACTTGGGGAGTCTCCATTTTTATAGCAAGAAGTAGCAAGCCTGCTTCTTGGCAGGGGGAAGACATTACCTCATCCTTCAGCACTGCTCACTACAGATAACTGAGAATGGCCCGCAGAGAGAGTGGCCAAGGCTTTACATCCTCGTCATATCCAAAAAGAATGTGCAGGAATGCACAGGGCCCATGGGGACTGCTCCGCCCAACAGTGCTGTGTCCATGAGTAAAAGCCATAGGCGCCTAACGTGAGCCGACCTCAGTCCCTCCCCACCCAGACAGTGCTGTGGACAAGGCCCGTGATCATTACAGTATTGATGAACGTGTGGAAGGGTAGTTGTCAGCTGAGAACTTAGTGTGATTAACTGGAAATCATTATCTTGAATACTAAGAAGTTTTTATTTTTATTTTTTGTGGTATTGGGGATTGAACCCAGGGGCATTCTACCTCTGAGCTACACCCCAGCCTTTTTATTTTTTGCTTTAAAACAGGGTCTTGCTAGGTTGCTGAGAGTCTTGCTACTTACTGAGACTGGCTTTGAGCCTGTGGTCCTCCTGTCTCAGCCTCCCAAGTACTGGGATTACAGGCATGCGCCACCACGCCTGGCTAAGAAGTTTTTAAATCTAAACTCAGCCTTTTCAGTGGAATGCCGCTATGCTTTCACAGTTTTCTCCAAATGCTGAAAAAATGTGGTACTTCAAAGCATCACAACGACAGTAGTAACAATGGCACCACAGCACCAACAATGGGTAATATTTCTTGAGGGTTTGCCGTGGATCAAGCACCAGAGCA
This sequence comes from Glis glis, assembly GCA_004027185.1. Taxonomy (NCBI): domain Eukaryota; kingdom Metazoa; phylum Chordata; class Mammalia; order Rodentia; family Gliridae; genus Glis; species Glis glis. The sequence continues at coordinate 23,101 of PVJS01019374.1, read as the reverse complement.
CTGCTAAGTATTAACACACTGAATTCTTACAGTAACCATATGAAATAGGCACTATGGTTTCCTTGTTTATCTAAGGCACAGAAAGGTTAAGTAATTTTTCTAATGTCACACAGTCACAACGCTTTCAGCTATGGTTGGCAGAAACTGCCCAAAATTGGTACACTTGTGTGACAATATGACATGACACTACAGGAAGGCTAGAGGTATGACAGTCTTCATAGCTTGCTGAGTCAGCAGCCAAATTGCTTTCTTATGTCTTTGAAAGTTCATCATCTAGGTGCTGGCTTCATCCTCTTGTGGTCCAAAGCTTTGGTGGCCACGAGATGCCTGTGGCAGTTCTTGACGTTACTTCACACTTGACAGTGTCCAGAGTCACAGAGAAAACTCTCCTCTGGCACCTTCTCTATAGGAATCTCAAAAGCTTCCCCCGAACCCCCAGCAGACCTTTCCTAATGTCCTATAGTCACCCCTGTCATTCGCTACCAAGAAGAAAGGGATTGTCATGATGGGCTCAGATCAGACAGGAGTTGGCACTGGGAATATGGCCAGTGTCCCCCTAAGTTCTACAGGGGACACATTTGAGGCTCTTCCAGTGAGCAAAAAGAAGAGGTGATCATGGGGTGCCCCATCAGGGTCTGCTGCAGCTGGTCAGCAGAGGAGGCAGGAAGGAAGCACAGATAGTCTCTCCTTAGAGCCTGTGTTGAGGTCTGATTCTATCTGGGTTTCTGTGGTTCTCTTTTTTTGTAGCTGATATTTTAGAAACAGAGTATTATGTTAAGTTTGATCAAATTGACAGAGAGAGTGCTTCTGGAAAATCAGCCTTCTTATTACTATCTGAGACGCTTGTCATTCGAGGGCCATGGAAGGAGTCTACAAAGACTTGCTCCTGGCCTACTAGGATTTTTCAGGAATAGAGGTGGACAATCAAATACAGGATGGTGGGCGATTAACTTAAAGAAGCAGTTCTCAAACTTTTTGGTTTCGGGGCTTGAAAATTATTAGCAACCTCAAAAAGCTTTAGTTTGTGATGGTCCTATCTATTGATAGTTGCCATATTCAAAATGTCAAAGAAGAAATTAAATATATATTTGTTCATTTAAGATAATGATAAACCAATTACGTGTTAATATAAATAACACATTTTAGCCGGGCATGGTGGCACATGCTTATAATCCCAGTACTTGGGAGGCTGAGACAAGAGGCTCACAGGTTCGCGGCCAGCCTCAGCAACTTAGGCCCTCCACAACTTAGTGAGACCCTGTTTCAAAATAAAGAATAAAAATAGGGCTGGGGGTGTAGCTCAGAGGTAGAATGCCCCTGGGTTCAATCCCTGGTACCACAAAAAAAAAAAAAACCAACAAGACTTTAATGAGAAAAGTCTCACCGTTTGACATTTTTGCAAATCTTCCTGCCTGGCTTAATGGGAGAAAACAGAATTCTCATAGCTGCTTCTGTATTCAATCTGTCAGGCAGTCGCATAACCTGTAGCCACTAGAAGACTCCACTGAACAGTCATGAGAGAAAGTCTTAATATTATTATGAAAATAATTTTGATCTCACGGATTCCCTCATAGAGTGTCCGGAAACCCCAGAGGTTCTTGGACCACCCTTTGAGAACTACTTTCTTAAAGTATTTCTGCTTAATATGCCCGTGTATAACTTAGAATTGTTTCCAGCAATAGCACAGGTAATAGCAGTAGCTATTAAAAATATACTTAAATTGATCGTATCTCAGAAAGGTGGAAATAAGATGAGTATTAGTAGAGCAATATACCACACACCAGGGAATCTGATGATTTTTTTCTTACTCAATTTCTTTAACAAATTTTTAATATTTTTATTGGTGTATAATAGTCTCACATCATAACGTAGTTCATAGTGATAGAGACATACATGCACACAGCATTTGGTGGGCTTTCCCCCGCTCCCTCCCCACGCCCCCCTCCCTAGACATGACGTTGAGATTGGCATTGATATTCTCACATACATACATAATGTCAGTGGAAGAGTTTCCTTCATTCATTCTCTGTCTCCCAACCCCAACCGTCCCCTAGACCACCTCCCTCGCTCCACCCGGGCTTCTCCATTATCTAAAGCTCCTCTTGTATCCCGGGAATCTGATCATTTGAGAGTCCTGCTGAAAATAAATCATGAGCTGATAATTCAGAAGTTCCCTCACTTCACTAATCCCTTAGAATATTTAAAATATAATGTGATTTACCAATATATACATGCAGTAACATATTTACAAGGAAATATCTATGACATAAAGCACATCTACTCTTATTTTCAGACTTAACATTTCAGATGATTTAAAGGTTGGCTTCTTCAGCACAGACCATGCTACTCAAACAGATTGCAGTGAAATTGTGCCATTAAAGGAGTTGAGTTCATCTACACAAAATTTAGTGAAGGTAAATCTGGCTTTATTTTGAAACTTTTAAGATAATTTTAGGCATTATTCATCTTCATATGTCTTTCATTGACAGATAAAAATGATTAAAATATTTTAAATATTAGCATCTTTCTCAGGAGGCTGAAACAGGAAGATCACAGGTTCAAGGCCAGCCTCAGCAACTTAGAGAGACTCTGTTTCAAAATAAAAAATAAAGTAGGACTGAGAATATAGACGGAAGTAGAACACCCCGGGTTCAATCCATAGTACCAAAAAAATGCATCTTTGACAAACTGAACTGAATGACAATTGTGTTTAGTTATTAACATATGCTATGATTTATATTTATGTCATATCTGTGTTATGCTTACACATGTTAACTTGTTTAGTGAAATATTTTGTTACTCTCTACTTTGATGTCTGAGATCATTTTCTATTTATGATACTTTAGAAAAATAATTTTTTGTGTGTGGTTCTGGGGATTGCATCCAGCGGTATTCTACCTCTCAGCTATACCCACAGCCCTTTTTATTTTTTGTTTGAAACAGGGTCTTGCTAGGTTGCTGAGAGTCTTGCCACATTGCTGAGGCTCAAACCTGCGATCTTCCTGTCTTAGCCTCCCAAGTACTGGGATTAGATGTGTGTCAGCACGCGTGGCTTATAAAATATTTTTGCATATGCATGGATGTAGAGAATAGTATATTAAATAACTGTGCTACCCATCATGCAGCTTTGTCAAACCTTAACCTTGTATTATATTTTCTTGGAAACTTTTCTGATTGTAAGGGAATGGAACATTTTGTATCCATCAGATATTAAGAGTTGTTATTAAAAATCCTAACCAATAGAACTGTCACATGAGATAGCATACTACAGCAATACCCTTGTGTACTTTATTTTTATTTTTTCACTTAATATAATTTGGAAATAATTTCATATTGGCACATAGTTTCCTCATTTATTTCACTAGTACATCATGTCACAAAATGTACATCATATATTTAGCTATCCCTCTATTGATAGACATTTTGGTAGTTTTTAATCTTTTACTGTGATGAATAATCCTGTACATACTCATGTGCCAGTAAAGCTGTGGCATAAATTCTTAAAAGTGGAATTTCTGAGTCAGAGGATGTATGCATTAGTCATTTTGAAGGATATTGCCAAATTGCCCTGCATAAAGATTGTACCAATTTATACTCCCACTAGCAGCTTTTGGGGATGTCTCATTTCTATATTCTTGACAATTTATTGTCTTCTTTTATAAAGATATTTTTCAGAAAAGTTTTATAATTTTATTCCCTTGTAACTCGGTGTGTCCAAATGACTAAATTTGGGTTAGTAGGATTTAGATGTGAATAGTGTATGGCAGCTTTGGGGTATCTTCTTCTCACCTCCCTTCCTGATGGCCTTATCTAACCCTAATCACACCCCAAAGGCCCTACCTCTAAATACCATAGTCAGATGAAATTTGCACCATCTAGTGCCTCACAGTAGGGATTAAACTCCAACATGGGTCAGAGGGGGCAAACCACATTCATTCAAGCCATAGCACTCTATCAGTGTATCTCAGTTTGCAAGTAAAATGTCATTTTGAAAGCTAGTCACCATGAGATGGAGTTATCAGGATTCCCCAGTATGTACCACATCTGAGAGGTAATCCTAAAAGGCAGGACAGGCTCCTGGCCAGGTACCAGCTTATATGGCCAGACTGGGAAACGTGCTGGAATGTTTACACAGAGGGCCTAACTCTCTATAATAATGTATGTTTTTTATTATTTTAGATTATTACATCCCTTCGGGTAGATTTTGGGTTTCTTAAAGATTTGCTTCAGTTGAAGTTTGAGGACCGACTTAAAGAAGAGTCTCTAAATATCTTCAATATTCTACATGAAAGAATCTTAGAGATGGAAAAACATTATCAACAGGTAGATATTCTCTCATTTTCTGTTTCATAAGTGGATTGATCTTAGGTATGTGTATTGATCTTAGATGTGTGTACTGTAGTTTTGAATTTAGTATTTTATAAGGGCAACTTAATTTGTTTAAGGTTTTGTCTCATAAAGTAGCTAATACATAGAGCTTTACTATGTGTCAGAAACTTTTGTAAGTCCCTTCTCAAACTCATTAATCCTCATATCTACCTTATAAAATAGATATGCTTGTTTCTCCTCTTTTACAGATAAGGAAACTGAGGTACAGAAAGGTCAATTAACTTGCTCAAGGTCACCAGTAAACAGCAGAGCTTCAGGTTCCAGGCCAGGCAGCTTGATATTTGAGTTCATGCTCCAAGCCACTATTTTATATGACCTTATTTGTGCTTTAATGTTTCCGTAGGAGACAAAGACATGAAAACTACTGCTTCAAGGAGTGTCCTCAAATCTTTGTTCCGGGTAGTGTACTTATCTGTCCTTAAGAACAGGCATCATGCCAAGCGTGGTGACACAGGCCTGTAATCCTAGTACTTGGGAGGCTGAGATAGGAGGATCACAGGTTCTAGGACAGCCTTAGCAAGTAGTGAGACCCTCAGCAACCTAGGGAGACCCTGTTTCAAAACAAAAAGTAAATAGGGCTAGGGGTGTAGCTCAGAGGCAGAATGCCCCTGGGTTCAATCCCCAATACCACAACCAACCAACACAGGCATCACTATTATTTCTGTGCTATAAAACAAGAAAATTCTTATTTTGTTGACCACACAACACTTAATATCATGGTAAGTCTTTTAAATACATTATTCTTTAAGACTCTCAAAATCCTAAAATGGAAATCCTGTTATCCCTGATCTACAGATGAAGAAACTGAGCTTCCTGGGCGTGGTGGCAAACGCCTGTAATCCCAGCACTTGGGAAGCAGACAGAAGGACTGCAGGTTCAAGGCCAGTCTCCCAGTCTCATCAACTTGCCAAGACCCTCTGTAACTTAGTGAGACCCTGTTTCAAAATAAAAACTAAAATAGGGCTGGGAGTTTTGATCCGAAGTTAGAATGTACCTAGGTTCAATCCCCAGTACTGTAAAAAAAAAAAAAAAAAAAGAACTTGCCACTAGGTAGCTTGCATGAGGTCAGACAGATAGGAAGGGGCACAATATTTAATGTGTATTTGTTGTTTAAATTGCATGCTAGAATCAGAACTGATACCAGATTTAAGAGCATTTTAAGAAAATGTACCACCTTTCATTTTTATCCTAAACAGATAGAATCAAATTATTTGATCAATCAGAAAATGACTAGTTTACAGACTAGCCACTCAAAATTCCTCTTTATAAACATATCCCATCAAAAAAAATACAAGGACTAGGAGAAGATACAAATCACAAATAGGCTTTACTACTTTTATAAGCAGTTCTAGGAAGGCCCTAAAAGACTTTAATTGCACATAAAGCGAAATGAAGTCTTCAAATTATCTGTATTTATTTTATCCATAGGATCTTTCTATTGCTTTTAGTTACATGTAAGTAAAAATTAAATGTGTTACAGTAGCTATAGTGATGGAGAAATGATCATAAATTGAAGTTCTCAAGAGATTGTGATGATTTGGATGGTGATTTTTAACAATGAGCTTCTCCCTAGTAAATATGAGTCATATTTGAAAATGCTTTGCAGTACTTACTATATATTTTAGTCAGCTTTCCTATTACTGTGACCAAAATGTCCAACAAGAACAACTTTGAGAAGGAAAGGGTAATTTGGCTCAGGGTTTCAGAGGTTCAGTCCATAAAAGTCCAGCTCCAAGGCAGAAACGTCACACTGCAGGACATGGTAGAGGAAAGCTGCTCACAGCAGCCGAAGTAGAGAGAGACAGGAAGTGGCCAGGGATAGTATAGTCCTCAAGGCCACACCACCAGTGACCCATCTTCTCCAACAGGCCCCCGCTGCCTGAGTTACCTCCCAGGAAGTCCATTCAAATTAATCCTTCAGTAGATTTCCCCATGGATGAGATTAGGGCCCTGATTCAATTATTTCACCTGTGAACATTCTGCATTGCCAATTTTCCAGGGACATTCTATATCCAGACTATAACACTGTATTTATTTTTGGTTTGCAGGATGAGGAAAACATAAGAAAGTGCTTTCAACAGCAGTTAGCTGATGCCATAGCTGTTATCAAAGGAATGTACCAGGTGGGTTTTTGCTGCTGTCAAGGGCTAGGCTGCCTTTGTGTGTGCAAGGAGTGGGGCTTCCCTTGAGTCTCCAGGCTGTGTTCTTAGCTTTGAAGGTCTATTTCTTAACTTTCAGTTCATCTCAGAGGGTTCAGGCCCAAGACTATTCATGCTTACATTAAATTTATGAAAATAATGTGTAATGGTGATAAATGTAACTTTCCAGAAACTGGGCAAGTACCAAAGTAACGCAAAGTTTGCCTGATGAGGATGCAGTTGAGTAGAAGAAGGTCAGATAGTCCTAAGAGTGAGTCCATGGTGCCTATGGTAAACCCCAGGGAACGGTCTCTGATCCCTGGTGGAATAACTTGTCTAATGACTGAATACTTGTATCTGCCAGACATAGAGTTTCGCTCTCTTATGCACTGGGAAAATTCATGCTTTCAATGATTTTTTTAGACTTAGTAAGGACTTTGTGCTTCTCTTAGTATTTATAACTATATTCTCTCATCTTTCATTTCAATATACTTCCATAAATAAGTATTTTATATTTGTAGTTAATTGCCCACTGATTATAGTTGATTGCCCTCTTTCATAGCAGTTAATACATTTGCATTTAATTCTGTAATAGCTTATTAAATGTTTCTGTTCTGTGCCAGACTGTAAGCGTTATGAGGGCGGGAGTGTTGTCTGTCTTACTGATTCCACCCTGCCTCTTAGCACTGTGCTTGGTACATACTTGACCATCACCTACTAATTGCTCTATGAAGGAGTGCCTGTCCTTGTGCCAGACATTGGTGAATTCTGCTAGACAGTCATTCTCCCCAGCTGCACAGTCTCCTCTCCCCCCACTTTTTTTCTTCTTACTAACAGAAGCACTTCTAGTTTTATAGAAGCCAAAATGTAGATACTTTCCTTCCTCGCTTCCTTTTCGGTGTGGCACGGGCGTAGACAAGGTAAGGTCCCTGATAAATGGGACCCAAAGGTAAGTGAGCCAGGAGGCTTTAGGGGGAAGTAGGGCTTCCTAATTAAAAGGAACTCAGGGGAGAAAACATCCTTCTCTTTCTTTGCTTGATATTTTTATGTCTCCTTCTGATGCTTGAAATTGCTGCAGCTAACCTGAAACCAAGGCCTAAGATACATTATGAGTGCTGAGATGTTCAGTTCAGTTCCGTGGCTACAAATCTTCAATTCCTGATGTGGCTCAGAGAATTGGGTTACTAATAAAGAACAGGAACCATCTCATAGCCTTGTATTCTAACTTGGTGTTCTTGCTAATTAGAAATTAGGCCTAGCTATGTTGATTCATCTAGAGTAGTGCCTGCTAGCTTATCCAAAATGTAAAGTCTTAAGTATTTCTCTTTCCTTGACCAGGTTTCACTCCATGGAGTAAGCATTTAAAGTAGTCACCAATATATTCATTTTGTAGCTAAGGAAACTAAGACACAATGATGTTAAGCAGCATGCTCAAGGTCACAGAGATAGCCAGTGTTGTCACTGGGAGTCCAGTTCTTAGCTCTATCTCTAAAGTTATTCTGTAGAGAACTGGGGAAAGGGCGCTTGAAGTATCCAAGCAGGAGAGAGGAGCCTTAATATCCTATAGGATGGTGATGCCTATAAATAACAGTGTTAACAATACACTGGAAAAATGGAGACAAAGATGCAATCTACAGACAGGTGCCATGAAGGTTTGTTCACCAAAGTCCCTTTAGTACCTAGAACAGTACCTAGTACACAAAGATTTTTAATAAATATTTAATGGAGAACAGAAAGAAGAAAGGAAAAGAGGGAAGGAGGGGAGCTCAGCATTATCTGTAGCCGTTCATGTCGTGATTGGGGTGGTAGATGGGAAGGAGAAAAGGAAAGTTCTTGTCTCGATTAAAGGAAATAGAGACCGTTCACCAGATGCAACATGTGGGGCAAGGTAGGCTCCTGATTCGAACAAACCAACTGCTAAAAAATGAGAGAATTTTGAGACAATTGGAGGAATTTTATTATGGACTGGGTATTAAATGATTTTAAGGAACTATTTGTTAATTTTGGTAAGTATGATGCTGTCATTGCCAACATGTAATAAAAGGTCCCTAATTCTTAGAGATACACCTTGAGGTGTTCAAGGATCAATGACATGGTGTCTAGGATTCCCTCAAAAATACTTGAGCACAAACAAGTGAATGAGCTGCAAACTATTACTATTTTCTGTATTTTGATTTATGTTTAAGCCATCATAAGCCAGGAATAGTGGTGCATGCCTGTAGTTCCGGCTACTTGGAAGGCTGAGGCAGAAGGATCTCTTGAGCCCATTAGTTTGAGACCCACCTAGGAAAGATAAAGACCTGTTCTCAAAAAGAAAAAAAATCCATCATAAAAAATAGACATGATGGGCTGGGGATGTAGCTCAGTGGTAGAGCACTTGCCTAGCATGCACAAGGCCCTGGATTCAATCCCCAATATGACAAAAACCTAAAGCAAAATTTAGAAAATAGACATGTTTGAAAATACAAATGAGCACTGGGTGTGGTGGCGTACGCTTGTAATCCCAGTACTTGGGAGGCGGAGACTGGAGGATCCTGGTTCGTGGCCAGCCTCAGCTACTTAGTGAGGCCCTCTGCAACTTCGTGAGACCCAGTTTCAAAATAAAGAATAAAAAATAGGGCTGGGGGTATAGCTCGGAGGTAGAACGCCCCTGGGTTCAATCCCTGGTTAAATACAAATGAACTCTTTAACCCTTCTTCTTTGCATTAGCATGTTTAAATAAACTGGATTTATATTTTCTGTTTCATAATTTCTGTTTCTTCTGTTTTTGAGCATCTTGCAAGTTCTGGCTCTCACTCATGATATGCCATTTACTTTTAAGTTGCGTGATGTTTAGACTGTGAACTCATATTTCTGTGAGAATTCTTTGAGACCTGGCACGAGGGTAAGTTTCTGCAGAGAACATTTGTATTTGTTTTTGTGTGACTCCTGGGTCTGTGACCACTATGATCTAATTCTCAACTGAGGTATTTCTTAGATCACTCAGATGTATGGATGCGGGTAGCAACCTGTGTGGGCCACCTTGTGGTTACAAATTCTCAGGAGAGTTTTGTTTTGATCCTCCCTGCCTGTACCCCAACATCCTTATACTTAAAGCCAGCTTCAAGACTGGAGCCAATTCTGGTGTAGTGCATGGGAGCAGGTGTAGGGGTCAAGGTGTTTGCCTCTAGCTCATTCTCACACTGAAAGGCTGGCCCTGCCCCTTTGGTGCCCCAACTTTAATGGGGTGATCTCCTATTATTTAGAATTGGCACTCTGGCGAGGATCTGGTTGTCTCTTTTCTGTGCCCTATAAAGAGTCCGAAACCAAAGCTCAAAGCTACCTCGTTTGACCATGCCCTGGAGGCAAAGCCAGTTCAAGTGTTCTGCGTCCTTCTCTGGATTCTGCATTCACTTGATGTTGGTCTAATTGTTCCTTACTCTCTTGTCAGCTCATTGATATCTTTAATATGTCTTCTCCAGAATTCTTGTTTTCAGTGGGAAGATAATTCCATTATTTATTTATTGCAGTACTGGGGATTGAACCCGCGGGCATTCTACCTCCGAGCTACACCCGCAGCCCTGTTTTTTTTTTTTATGTTTTTATTGGTGCATTGTAGTCTCACTTCACAATGAGTATCAGTTTGGTGTTAACATACATGCACACAGCTCTTGTTTTTATTCTTTATTTTGAAACAGGGTTTCATTAAATTGCTGAGGGCCTCACTAAGTAGCTAAGGCTGGCCGCGAACGTGCGATCCTCCTGTCTCAGCCTCCCGAGTACTAGGATTACAAGCGTGTGCCACCACGCCCAGTTTCCATGATTTATTAAAACATGCTTCTATAGTCCTTAGTGCCTTCAGTGATTTCTGGGACACTGTTCTATTTCTAATGTATATCAAATGTTCAAAAACTACGACCAAATAATGAATATCACACTTTATATATACTATTGCTACTTCTAGAAGTGGGAAGCCCTGAAAGATTCTTCATATCATCAGTTTTTCATAAGCATGTGCTAGGAGCCGGGTGTGGTGGCACACAAATGTAATCCAAGTACTTGGGAGGCTGAGACAGGAGGACCAGAGGTTCAAGGCCAGCTTCAGCAACTTAGGAAGACCCTCAGGAACTTAGTGAGTTCCTGTTTCAAAATAAAAAATAAAAAAAGAGCTGAGGGTGCAGCTCAGAGATAGAACTCCCCTGGGTTCGATCCCCAGTACCAAAAAAAGATACTAGTTAAATATGTTTAGCCAAAAGTATATTAATTGTGGCTCATTGCCTTATCTGATTAAAAATTTTTTATGTTAAATTAAAATCATTATTTGAGCCAGGCATGGTGGTGTACACCTATAATTCCAACTACTTGGGGGGGGGGGCTGAGGCAGGAGGATCACAAGTTTAAGGCCAGCCTCGACAACTTAGGGAGACCCTGTTTCAAAATAGAAACAAAAAGGTCTGGGAATTGGTAGAACACCCTGGGTTCAATCCCCAGTACGGCATACCCACATGAGAGTCATTTTTTAATCTTTCCTTTGCTTTGTTGGCATTGCTTTGATACATGACCTCACAAAGCCTTCCTAATCCTGGCCACCCAGTTCGTTAAGGCTTAGTCATAAGAAAGAACAAAAAAGAATTGAAATCACTTAAGTAGGCGGAGGACTAGCCTGAGTGACTCTCTGCTGCCCTCTGGAGACCAATTAAGGATACAGGTACTTTTTATAGCTTTAGAGCAAGTCTCTAAATCTATTTAACTTTTTTAAACAATGTTGTGTGGTATGATTGTACTTTACAGCTAAAATAAAACATTTAAAAATACATCTTTGTTAGATTTTTTGGTTTTGTAAATTTATCATCCAAGATTTAGATAAGAAAAGAGAAACTAGTCTAGGTATTTCAAACACAAGGGATTTAATATAGAGATTCAGGTGTTTATAACACTCTTAGAAAGAATGGAAAAGTGAAAGTCAGGAATACCACCACTAGCTTCCAAACTGATAAACAATGTTGGAACATCCTTCATTGAGTATCTTCCTTTTCCATTGGTTTGTGATGTTTTCCTTATCATATGACCCTAAGATTCATTTCAAGGTTATCTAGCTATTTAATGGCTCTGTATTAAAACTGTTTATGTGTTGTTGTAACTCTGTATTGCTTTTTGTATTAAATATTTTCAGCATTATAATTTCTTTCTTTTTGTGATGCTCAAGATTGAACCCAGGGCCTTGCGCATGATTGGCAAGTACTCCAGCACTGAGCTGCATGCCCAGCCCCAAATATGTTAATATCTAGTAAATTTAGGTCTTTTCATTAGATCTATTTTCCTAAAGTTTTCTTTGCTTTTTTTATTCTTTCAGACAAACTTTAAAATAATTTTTCTTACTTCTACTTCAAAAAACCTCTTTTTGCATTTTTATTGAAATATGATTGGATGGAAACTTATTTGTGAGTTTAGGAAGAAATATTATCATCCATAATGTTCATTTTTCTTATCCAAGAATATTATCTTTTATTATTCTTGACTCACTTGTCTTATTTTATGCATTTTAGTAAAGTTCGTAGGTTATATGTATTTTTCATACAACTAAGTTATTCCTAAGTATATTTCTTTAGAAAATGTAATCTTTTCTGTCACTTTTTTTAAAAACTTAGTGTATATTGAAACCGTTGATTTTTTAGCGCTTTATTGAAATATAATTTACATAGCATAAAATTTACCCATTGATAGTATGCAACTTAGGACGGGCGTGGTGGCACACACTTGTAATCCCAGTACTTTGGGAGGCGGAGACCGGAGGATCCGGGTTCGCGGTCAGCCTCAGCTCTCTCTCTCTCTCTCTCTCTTTCTCTCTCTCTACTTAGTGAGGCCCTCCGCAACTTCGTGAGATGCGGTTTCAAAATAAAAGTATAAAAAATAGGGCCAGGGGTGTAGCGTGGAGGTAGAACGCCCCTGCGTTCAATCCCCGGTACCGCAGAAAAAAAAAAAGTATGCAACTTAATGGTTCACAGTATATTTACAGAATTGTGCAACCATAATCTGATGTTAGAACATTTTCATCACCACAAAAAGAAAAATTTACCTCTTGGCTCCACATCTTGGTGTTTCCTTGCCTTGTGAAGTGAGTCTATCTGTCTATCTGTCCTCTTAAGGAAGGAGCAAAAATGAGGTGGCACGCACTCCTGGCTTGCCGATTCCTTTGGCACGAGTGCATGAGGAGGCAGTGTGAGCCTCACACTCCAGGGGAGGGATGTGGCTCCTGGAACAGGTATTCCTGTGGCTTCTTTTAAACTGAAGAGTATGAGCCATCCTGAGATGCTTCTTTGCAGAGAAGCCTCAAGGTGAAGTTCAGATGAAGGCAGACAGTCTGGTAGAAGTGGCTCTCAGTCCAGATCCTTTGGAAGGGAGGTTAATTTATTTTTGCTTTAAAGTTTGGAATATGCCTACTTCTTATGCCTTACTGCATTTATGCAGATGCTATTTTAGGTAATGGTCTTTTAAAGAGAAATTTCAAGAGACTCAACAGCTCTGTCCTTTCCTGTATTTTAGCTGAATGTTGAGGATTTCCTCATACATAAGTCAGTTTGTTTTCTGCTCTGTGCCTAGCCCAGTATTGCACATTTTAGGTCCTGCGAATAGTTACACAGTGAACACTGATGTGTCTTTGCTTGACTCTTTTGTTTACAAAAGCCAAAGGATACACAGAGTTATCTTTGGGTGATGTATAAGAGGAGGAGAATATGCAACATTGCTCAAAAGGATTAGATACCTCAATAGCCCGAGAGTGCTTGAATATGACCATCAGAATTTCATTCCCTTAAAGAACCACCGAACCACCTTCTTTTACTAATGCAAATGTTCCTCAGAGGGCTGATGACATCATTCCCTTCTTAGTGTGTGTTGCTTCACTTTGTTTTTCTTCTTTCTGTGAGAAAATACAGAATAGCCAAAGAACCTTCATGGAACTATTGGAGGGGGGGGAGTTTGGAGGAGGAGAGAGATGGACAGATAGATATTTAAATAGAAAAAAAGATACTGTCTCAGTCAACATTCTCACTGCTGCAATCCAAATGAACGGAACACTTTGTCTAACTGACAACTACTTAGAGGAAGGAAGATTTATTTACTCACAGTTTTTGGAGATTCCAGAGTTTAGTCTATAGCAGGCCAGGTCTGCGGAGCTCAGGACATGGTGGCAGGAAGCAGAGAGAGGGAGAGAGCAAGGTTCTGCTCTCCCATCATGGAAGCCAGAAGCAAGAAAAAGAGCAAGCAAGGGGATTCAAAGAAAAAACACAGTCCCTAAGGCCACACCCCCAGTGACCCACTTTCTCCAGCCACACCCCACTTGCCTAGGTTACCACCCAGTAAATTTATTATAATGGATTTATCCACTGATGAGATTATAATTCTCCTGACTTAATTATGTCAACTCTGAGCATTAATGAATGAGCTCTTCAGGGGACATTCTATATCTAACAATAACAGATATAGAGATGTAGGGAGAGCCCCAAAGAGTCTTGCCTTCCCAGTTTTCTATAGGCCTGAACTGCTGGAACCCAACACAAGCCTGTTATTCTTTTATCTTAGGTGGCACTGTTGACAGGGCATTAATTATACAAACATGAGTGACAATTCTTGGATAAACCTCCTCCTCTTCCCTAGCAGATACTGAATCATTTATCAAATTATTTACTATGGCCCAAGCACTGTGTAAAGTGTTCCATATATATCATCATATCTACTATTTGTGTGTGTGTGGAAAACCACAAAAGACTAGAGCTATATTAAATGGCTTGCAAAAATTGCAAATTTTCATCTCTACATTTTGGTCTCCATGCTTCTTTCTTTTGGTGTGGCTACGACTGGCATTCAGAAGGAAGGTGAATGAAACTGATCCCTCTTCCACATGTCATCACTCAGATATTTGAGGAAATCCCTGTTATTCATGTCTTCTCCCTTTCTGGCTAAGCCAGCTCCTTACCTGTTCCCCACATGGACAGAATTCTAAACTCCTCAGCATCCTTCTCACCTTCTTAAAGCATCCTCTGGTTTGTCAGTGCCCACTAACCTGTGGGATAAATATGTAACCCAAGCCGCCTTAAGCGCCTCCCTACTGACTTCAAGGAAGCTCAGAACCCTGGAGCACAGGTAAACTTAGCACTCCTTATTCTAGTCACAGGCCATGAGGGAGCAAGAGGAGGCTGTCTAAAGCAGACCTCTAGCTGTGGTTTTTGATTATTTATTTTTTGAGACAGGTCTCACTATGTTGCCTAGGCTGGCCTTGAACTCCTGGCTCATGCAATCCTCCCACCTCAACCTCTCAAGTAGCTGGAACTGCAGTTGCGCACCACCAATCTTTGCTTTTCATGAAATAGAAAAAATGCTACTACTACTACTAATAATAATATTTATTTTAAAGTATTCAGGAATCATAGATTTTTTAAAATGATTGCCTGAATATATAGTCCATTTCAAATACAAATTTTATGAACATAAATAAAACAAATAAAAAGACAAATGTAGACAGATATAAACATTAAAGCCAGGCGTGGTGGTGCATGGTTGTCATTCTAGTACTTGGGGGGCTGAGACAGGAAGATCATAGGTTTGAGGACAGCCTCAGCAACTTGGCGAGACTCTCAGAAACCTAGTAAGACCCTGTTTCAAAACAAAACATAAAAAGGGCTGGGAGGTAGCTCAGAAATAGAATGCCCCTGGATCCAATCCCCCCAGTTCCACCAAAAAAAAATGTGTGTATATATAAATACACACACACACACACACACACATAAATACTCATAATTCTAATGCAAACTATCATATAAAATAAGCATTGCCCCCCAAAAATCTGTGCTACATAAGACATAAGACACGTGAAAATTTGATAATTGTGTTTATTCTTTTAAAAATGTGTGATGTTGCCAGGCGTGTTGGCCGTACGCTTGTAATCCCAGTACTTGGGAGGTTGAGACAGGAGGATCTCAGGTTCCCGGCCAGCCTCAGCTATGTAGTGAGGACATCCACAACTGAGTGAGACCCTGTTTCAAGAGAAAGAATAAAAAATAGGGCTAGGGGTGTAGCTCAGAGGTAGAATGCCCCTGGGTTCAATCCTCAGTCCCACAAAAAAAAAGTGTGATGTTAAAAAACAACAGGTGTCAATTGTATCTTCATTAAGCCAAAGTATGTTTTTGTACAATGTTTTCTGCCTTCTGAGAAAACATCCTCACTATCAGTGTTTGGAAGAAGGGGAAATAGTTATAAGTCACCTTCAAATATTTTCCATGACATCTTCATCATCAAATAACCGAGCCTCTTCTTTGATAACTTTGAAGAGGTCATTATGAGCAATCTTTGGCTTTTTTGTAGGGACTGTCACCTCTTTATGAGTAGAAAGTAGTAGTCTTTATTTCAAGGAAAGCATTTGTTCTCGACTTTCTCAAATATAGAGGATTCAATGCAGAATTAACTGAGTCAGTTTTAAGGCTATCGTGTTAAAAATGTGTTTGTTAGGCTGGGCATGGTGGCACAAGTCTATAATCCCAGTAATTGAGAGGCAGAGACAGGAGGATCACAGGTTCTAGGCCAGCCTCAGCAACTTAGTGAGGCCCTGTTTCAAAATAAAAAATAAAAAGGACTGGAAGTCTAGCTCAGAGGTAGAATGTCTATGGGTTCAATCCCCAGTACAAAAAAAAAAAATGTGTTTGTTAAAGTAATAAGATGTTAAAATTGTTTTTAAAAGTCTTTGAACTGGGAAAGTCATAATTTTGGGACCCTTGCTTTGTTGATTATTTTCTTCCACAGCTTGAGGAGGACAGAGGAATAGAAGAGCCTTTCCTAATGAGATCACTATTCCATTCATCCATTCGGAGTTTTTTTGTGTGTGTGTGTGGTACCGGGGATTGAACCCAGGGGCATTCTACCTCCGAGCTACACCCCTGACCCTATTTTTTATTCTTTATTTTGAAACCGTGTCTCACAAAGTTGCGGAGGGCCTCACTAAGTAGCTGAGGCTGGCCGCGAACCCGGATCCTCCTATCTCAGCCTCCCAAGTACTGGGATTACAAGCGTGAGCCACCACGCCCGGCTCATTCAGAGTTTTAACAGCAAATATTGTCTGGGTGTTAAACCATTTATAGTTCGGATTAAAAAAATGAAAAGTCCAAGCAACAGTATCGGGCAATGAAATACTAACATTTTGGTGTTTGGAAAGGATTAAATCTTCTGGACTCTGATTTATGAAATCAGGACAGGCTTCTTTTTATATGTACGTGTGTTGGTGCGTTGTAATTATACATCATAGTGAGATTCAAAGTGATATGAACACACGTGCACACAGCGCTCGATGTTTCCCCCCGGACCTCACCTCACTCTCCCATTTCCTCCCCATATGTGTTCATGAGATTGGTGGTGATACCTTCATATATGGACAGAACATTATTTGAACTGTTTCCTTCATCAGTTTTCCTTTTTCCCCTCCCCACTTCCCTCCCCAACCCCCTTCCATTATTCTACTGGTCTCTCTCCTCATTTATCTGAATTCTCTTTTGTTTTGCATTTTCTCTCTAGTTTCCACATATAAGAGAAAACATATGACCCTTGACTTTCTGAAACTGGCTGATCTCACTTAGCATAATTCTCTAGTTCCAATCATTTTCTTGCAAATGACATAATTTTGTCCTTCTTTATGGCTGAGTAGAATTCCATTGTGTGTATATACCACAGTTTCTTCATCCATTCATCTGTTGACCAGAGACCTAGGCTGGTTCCATAATTTGGCTACTGTGAATTGTGCTGCTATAAACGTGGATATGCATGCTTCTGCCAAGGGCAGGGCTCATGACCTGACTATTAATGACCTGACCGAGGCTTTATGTTGAAAAGAGGGTGAGAAAGAAAACAGATGAATAGGCAAAAAGCTAAAGTCTCTGATATGAGAGCGACAAAATAATTCATGCCAACTCACCTTGACCCAAACTCTACAAAGAATCTTCTCCCTTAATTCTGCCCCTTTACCCAAGTCTCCTGGTCTCAGGTGGTAGCATCATGATCCACCCAGTCCCCCAGCTGGAAACCTACAAATCAGTCCTCACACGGAGCAGACTCTTAAGACCTACCAAGATCCCCCATCCTCACGTTTGCACCCTAGTGTGATCGCCTCCCCCTCTCTCCTAGAATGAGAATACCACATGGAACTTACTTCTAACTGCTAGAACATAGCAAAGGTGCGGGGCTGCCTGTGCTCACTGATCACAGAGTGTAGCGCCTGTCTTGCTAGAGCCTCTCTCTCCTTTGCCGTCCTAGGGAAAGTAAGAGGCCATGTTGGGGAAGACCATGTGGCAAAAAACCAAAGGCAGCCTCTAACTGACATTCAGCAAGAAACAGAATCCCTCAGTCTTCCAGCTACAAGAAAGTGAATCCCCATCAACTGAGTGAGCTTGGAAGAAGCTCCTTTCCCAGCTGAGCCTCGGATGCGACCACAGCCCTTACCTGCAGCCCTGTGAGATGCTATGCAGCATCCAGCTGAGCTGGGCATGAGTGTGTGTGTGTGTGTGTGTGTGTGTGTGTGTGTGTGTGTGTATGTGTGTGTCCACTCTGTTTGTGGTAAAATTGTTGTGCATCCATTCATTTTTACCTCCTAAATCCATCTCTTATTATCTTGTCTCTGAACTAGTTCAGGCAATCAGTGTTGCTTGCTTGGCCTGTGAGAAAGGTAACAGATGAATTGGCAAAAAGTTGAAGTCCCTGATATGAGTGCTTTCTCATTCCTTCAGGCCTTCATGAATTCCATCGTCTGTGCAGCCATCTGCGTCGTCTTTCAAAACACAAATCCAATCACATTCTGCCACTGTTTAAAACCCTTCAGTTTCCTCCATAGCTGTAGGATGAAGTCTGAGCTTCCTAGCATGGTGCAGAAAGCCCGCATCACCCACTTTTATCTCTTTGCATTTCTTGACTAAAAATCCACCCTCTAGCAATATTGAGCTACTGGTAGTCACTTGCTTCCTCTGGGCACCTCAAGTGATTAGTCACCTCCCTGGAATTTTTACATAATATCTCTTATGGCTATTTCTTGTATTATTTAAGTTTGCCATTTTCTTATTGAATTTATGTCCAATTGATTTATTGTTGAAAATGGGGTATTGAAGTTCCCTATTATTGTATTGCTATCTATGTCTCCCTTAAGTTCTATTAATGTGTGTGTGTGTGTGTGTGTGTGTGTGTGTGTGTGTGTGTTACGGGGGATTGAACCCAGGGGCATTCTGCCTCTGAGCTACACTCCCAGTCCTATTTTATTTTTTATTTTGAAACAGGGTCTCACTAAGGTGCTGAGGCCCTCGCTAAGTTGCTGAGGCTGGCCTCAAACCTGTGATCCTCCTGTCTCAGCCTCCCAAGTACTGAGATTACAGGTGTGTGCCACCATGCCTGGTAATATTTGCTTTATATACTTAGGTGCTCCACTAATGAGTGCATATGTATTTATAATTGTTATTGCCTCTTAATGAATTGATTCCTTTATCTCTTATGGCAAATTTTGACTGACAGTCTAGTTTGTCTGGGTATAACTAGCTTTGTTCTCTTTTGGTTACCATTTGCATGGGATATCTTTTTATGTCCCTTCCCTTTCAGCTTATATGTGTCCTTAAGGCTAAAGTAATTCTCATATGGGCAGCAGATTGTTGGATTTTTTTCTTTAATCTACTCAGCCACTCTGTATTTGATTAGATAATTTAATTGATGTTGTTGTAATTATTAATAGTTAAGGACTTACTATTGCCATTTCATTAATTATTGTTTTGTAGTTCATTCATTTCTTTCTTCCGCTCTCCCTGTATTCTCTTATGATTTTTTTGTAGTACCACACTTTGATTTTTTTCTCTGTATCTTTTGTGTGTCTGCTAGAGCTGTTTTATTTGTGGTTATCATGGAGCTCATACAAACCATCTTATAAGATTCTGTTTGACACTGATGATAGCTTCATTTCAATCACATCCAAAAACCACACTGTACTTTTGCACTCATCCTGCGGGGACTTGAGCAGCTGCGCTCTTTCTGGCCCCTCAGCAGACTTCCCTGCCCGCAGGACCTTGGTCATTGGTGTTGATGCTGGGAGAAGGGTTTGCTTTAGGTCCTGCGGTTGGGTCCGCAGAAAGTTCTCCTGTATGTGTCGAGTCTCTTTTCTCTTGCTGATTTCAAAATTCTTTTTTGTCTTTGACTTATGAAAATTTGGTTATGGTGATTCAGAATATTGTTGGTCTTTCTTTAGGTCCTTTGAGCTTCAGGAACCCGATGTCCCCATCTCTCCCAAGATTTAGGAAGTTTTCGGCTATTATTTCTTTTAAGAAGTTTTCTGCCCTTCTTTCTCTCTTTTCTTCTGAGGTTTCCCTAATTCATATATTCATTCACTTCATAGTATCTCATAGTTCCCATATGCTTTCTTCTCTCTTTATCATTCTTTTTATCTTTCGTTCCTATAATTGTCTACTTTCTTTTTCTCTCTTTCTTTCTTTCTTTTTTTTTTTTTTTGTGGTACTAGGTATTGAACCCAGAGGGATTCCTACCTCTGAGCTACATCCCCAGCCCTATTTTATTTTTTAATTTTGAAACAGGATCTCATTAGGCTGCTGAGAGTCTCAGTATGTTGTTGAGGCTGGTCTCGAACCTGCGGCCCTCCTGTCTCAGCCTCCCAAGTACTGGGATTACAAGCATGTGCCACCAGCCCGGATTAATTGTCTAATTTCAAATGACTTTTCCTCAATTTCATTAATTCTTTTTTTCTACAGGATTGAAACTGCTGTTGGAGGTCTCTATTGTATTTTTAAGTTATGCCATTGTATTTTTCAAGATTTCTGTTTGGTTTAGTTTGTTTCTATTTCTTTATTAACTTCTGACTGTTCATGTGCTGTTTTCCAGGTTTTGTTTAATTATCTACCTGTGTTCTCTTCTTTGTCATTGAGCTTCTTTAAGACGCTTATTTGGAATTCTTTGCCAGGCAATTTGTAGGTCTGTGTTTCTTTAGGCTCAGTTACTGGAGCTTTCTCAGTTTCCTTTGGTAGTGTCCTGTTTGTCGATTCCCCATTACATAGATATGCTCATGTTGGTGCATGTGCATTTGAAGAAGCAAACACTTCTTCCAATCTTTACAGACTTGTTTTGGCAGGAAAGTTCTTCTCCCTTGGAGTCCCTATGCTGAGGGGATTGCTCTGGGATTGCAGGGGGCCTCAGTGAGGCCATGGTGGGCTGGCTTGTTACCAGGGCTTTAGCAGGATTGGACTGTCTGGTCCCTTAGGAGCCGTGACTACCTCAGGCCTTGGTCACTGAGTTGGGTGCTGGGTGAAGAGTTTGTTTAGGTCCTGCAGTTGGGTCCACAGATGAAGGGGCTGTCACCAGATGAACAGATGAGTGTGGCTCCCCCCAAGTCTCTGGGTGGGGTCCTGCTGGGTCATTCGATGGTTTCTAATCAGGTAGGACTGGGCCTGGGCTACCCGGAAAGGGGCGGGAGCTGAATTACAGGCACATTTCATGATCCATAGCTGAGAATGAGGCCTGCAGGCCTGCACGAGGGACACAGAAGAACTTGCCTTCTGCCAGGTTCATGGGAGGCAGGATGTCCCCTCGACTGTGGCTGAGTAGATCTGGACTAGGTCACAGGGCTGCTTCAGGGTGTGCAGTTGGACGGAGGTCAGTAGACCTGCCTTAGGAGGTGTGTATGGGTGTATCACCTGACAGGTCTAGATGGACAGGACTGCTTCTGCCTGAGGTTGATGCAATGGAACTGAGACCTGGGGACCTGCACAGGTGCACCCCCCAGCAGGTCCATGGATGGGCAAGGCCGCTGCTGTCAGATGACAGCTGAGCAAGGCCTTAGCTGAGTTACAGGGCCAATTCAGGGCCCACACCACAACTGAGGCCAGGGGACCTGTCACCAGAGGCACTGGTGGGCATGAATCCTCTTAGGTACCTTGGCATAAGGTTCTGGTGGTAGGACCAAGGACAAAAGGATTGAAGCTAAGTCCATAGAGGGCTGAGGCCATTTCTGGGTCTGTAGCCAGAACCATTGTTGGTGAACCTGCCCCCTCGAAACAGCCCTTCTCCATCTTGGGCTCCGCCGGGGCTGTACAACCTCCTGCCCAGCCCAGGTTGCAAAGTTCCCTCAAAGGCACTTTTGTTGACAAATGGCTGCCAAATTCTTGTTGCTGTGGGTGATACAGTGGGAGACCTCCTGTTCTGCCATTTTGCTCCTTACTATTATTATTTGCATGGCTAATAAAGTTAGAGTAATATAGAGTAACACTTTTTTATAGGATAATGCTGCGCTATATTGCTGATACTTCAGCATATATTTTAATGTAAAGGGCTATTTACTAAAAATGTGTGCAAATTACAAAAATAACATACCCTCACAAGACAGCAATTTAAATAAAATGCAAAATAGTTTCAGGTGGTGCTTAGTTAAGTGTCTGTTTTTTAATTCTGCTTTTTTTCTCCCAGAAATACTTTGATATAGAAGAAGAGAAGGCTGCTTTGCAAGATGCAGCAAATATCAAACTGAATATTTTGTCAAGAAAACTGAGAGAGAAAGAAGAAATTATTAAGAATTTAAGAGAAGAACTAGAACAGTATGAAGAAGCTGGATTTCTAAAATACGTAAGTTTTAAGGCAAAGAACAATTAATTTTAAAATGTGTAAATGAAGTCACGGGTAGCTAAAAGCTTGGGTTAAGAATAAGTATAATACAACTGATGGACTTTGGACATCACTCTATGATATAAGCCAGTCCAACAGTTTACTGCTCAATGTCATATTCTAGAAAACCTACAATAATTATAAACAGGGGCAATATAATTCTTCTCAATTTTTATTTATAATGAAGATAAAATAACCTACCTCCCCCTACCAAAAAAAAATACTCTAGAAGGGTGGGTGAAAAAAAATCATGTGAATGGATTTTTGTTGTAACTCTGAAGACTTCCACCCTCTTGACACACAGCTAATATTCCCAAGTCAGAGACTTCCAAGAAGCCAACTTGGAACCGCATGATCCTGTTTTTGTCTTTATGGTGCTGGGAATTGAATTCAGGGGCATTCTACCTCTGAGCTACACCTCCAGAACTTTTTTATGTTTTGTTTTGAAACAGGGTCTCACTCGGTTGCTGAGAGTCTCACTATTGGCTGAGGCTATCATTGAACCTGAGATCCTCCTGTCTCAGCCTCCCAAGTACTGGGATTACAGGCGTGCAACATCACACCCAGTAGAAGAGCATGATCTTTAAATAAAAATACCAAGAAGGACAATCTGAGAAGACTCCCTTAATGCCTGCTTTTCCCTGTTGCAATGGGACTAGGAGCTGCTTTGCTACTTAGACAAAAGACAGATGGGAACAAAAATGGAAAGGGTAAGAAAGCAGAGGGGAAGCCAGGTGTGGTGGCGCACGCCTGTCATCCCAGTACTTGGGAGGTCGAGACACGAGAATCATAGGTTCGAAGCCAGCCTCAGCTACTTAGCAAGACCCTGTTTCAAACTAAAAAATAAAAAGGGCCTGGGGGTGTAGCTCAGAGGTAGAAAGCCCCTGGGTTCAATCCCCAGTACAAAAAAAAAAAAA
>PVJS01019373.1:23685-33883 GCA_004027185.1 Glis glis | reverse complement strand
TTCTTTTCATTTTTTATCTTGAAACAGGGTCTCACTAGGTTCGCTACATTGCTCAGGCTGTCCTCAAACCTGCCATTCTCCTGTCTCAGCCTTCCAGTACTGAGATTACAGGCTCCTGCCACCATGCCTGGCTTGATTGAATTATCTTAAAAGCAACCTAGCATAGGGCAGAGAGGTTTCAGTTAGGACAGGGATTTTTGTACTTACAATTAAGGCAGTAGGAAGAAAAACTGATCCCAGCTAATGGAAAGTGGGTTAGTCAAACAAATTTAGTTATCAATTGCCAGTGTTCAGGTGGCACAGTATTTCCACCACTGTCTTTCCTGAGTGAAACAGTTTGACATGGAGAGAGAGAGAGAGAGAGAGAGAGAGAGAGAGAGAGACGCTTGTTAACTGAGTTAACTAGTTATTCCTTTCATAGTGGGAAGAATGAAAGCCAGAAATTCTAAAATAGGTGTAGAGAAAGTGCAAGTCTCTCTCACATTTCAGTGAGTCTATGGTCACTGGAATTAACTTTTTCTATGTAAGGAATTTAATTAATTTGCAATGTTAATTTCATCCTCTACCTATTTTTCTTCCCATATCCATTTTCCTCAAATATCCACTGGTTTTAATTTGATTTTGTATTATTACATTAGCCTGACATCCCTTATTTGCATTTGAAAGTGTTATTTATACATGAAGGGCATATAAAAGTCACCTCATTTTAAAATCTTAACCTGATCTGTTTATCATAGTAAGTAACACTTTTTTTCTGAACTTCTTGTTACTTTACCTCTAAATAATAGTTATTCATGCTATGGTTCAGTTTTCTTTATATTTTTCCTATTATATTTCATGTTTAGGATACATAGGAGTATTGTCTTAATTATCTTTGTATCTTTCAGCACCTAGCAAATTAGTTTGCATATAGTAAGCAACAATCAATATATCAAGTTATGTGATATGTACACAAATTCTAAAGTTTCTTTACCTATCTTGATAACAGTTATTCATTTGTAAATTGATAGGTTTCTTTGCCTATGTTGATATCATTTCCCATTTGTAAATTGGGGAGACAATCTACTTTTACCAAATGTATAGATTAATTATAGGGTTAAGAAAAACATATAAAGACATAAGAAAGACAGTAATTGCCTCAACCTATATTTATTGAGCATCTAAAAATTTCCCAGCATTCTTCTAGGTATTATCAACTGCTAGAAAAATCACTGCAGGACTAACTTAGGGGAGAGAGCACTTGAACTTTGGCCAGTTCACACAAAAGACAGCCACCTAATATCCCTGGTTTACAACACAGACCAACCTTCTACACAACCCCCTCATTAGAACAATACTTTAAAAAATAGTATGGACATAATGATAATGTGATATTAGCAACATATGTATAGTTAAAGGGAAAATAGCATCCAAAAGGAAAAGGCAGTGAATTAAAAAGATAATAAACAGGAAAATATAAACAAAGATATTCATGATAAAAATATCAATAAGCCAAAGTAAAATTAAAAATAAATAATTTTGTCAAATAATATACTTTGCTTGGCGGTCACTCTCCATGATCCACAGTCATCTTCCTCATTAATGTCTCCAGACTTGGGCTCACTCTAGGTAATTCATGTAGGAAAGTAAGACCTCAGGTCTATGCCCTTTGATTTCACCAATGTGGAAAAAATTTTTTCTCAGGATCATATCCTTCAGGAAACTCTTCATAGCATCTCATAATAATTCTGCACAATCTTGGTACGGCTCATATATATATATGAGGATCATATCTTTCAGGAAACTCTTCATATCATCTCATAATAATTCTGCTCAATCTGGGTAGGGCTCTCTCTATATATTATCTATATCTAGAGTAATCTGGAACATGGATATTGTCTAATATTAGCCCAATATAGTCCAATATTTAGCGTATTCAGTTTGTATGGCATGAAACCATTCATAATTCAGAGGCCAATTTAATTTCTGAATTTGCCATCTGGTTTTGACTTCCTCCTTCTAAAGGTTATACCCAAGAATTTGATTGGTTCAGGGACATGGAGTCCTTAATGATATCAATCTAAAATTACAATAAAGAGAATGGATCTCAGAAAATTGAATTTCCTAGATAATGAGTGGCAGGGGATTGCAATCTGGGATGCACAGGTACAGAAGTCATAGGTACATCCAGAGAGGTTGAGGTAAGGGAAGCTTTTAAAGGCAAAAAAGAGAAGTAGAGAATGTAAGCTCTTCTGAACCAGGGTTTGTTGGTCTCAGAAGCTCTCTGCAAGAGTTGGCATTAGCCCATTGGTGGAGACAGCTGTTGCTAGGCAAGTATCTTAGCTGAACTTCTGTAGTCTTGAAGAATCTATGATAAACTATGTTACAGAAATATGCATGGACATGAAGAGCAAGTAAGACATGTAAGGCAAATAAGGCACAAGTCGCATGTAAGATGTGAAAGAATTCCCTATGGAAATGAGAAAGTCCTTGTGATTTTTCTTATTTCAGATACAAAAACATGGACTCATCTCCCATGTCATGCTCTCCCAGCGATAGCCCATCTGAGTCTGACAAGAGTGATTTCACCTAGTATCAGCAACTCTTGGAATCAGTTTTCACACTATGATGGAACACTTGTTTAACAGGAATCCTCTGGATCAAGACTAAACCACAGATCAGTAGGGCACCCTAGGGACTATCTAATAGAGAAAAATCCTGAAGAAGCATATATCTGAAAATTCACAATTTCTAGTTTATGTTTACTCTCAACTATCTCTTGAAGTCTTAATTAAATTGTTCTCTCTGAGCCGGGCGTGGTGGCGCATGCTTGTAATCCCAGTACTCGGGAGGCTGAGACAGGAGGATCACAGGTTTGAGGCCAGCCTCAGCTACTTAGTGAGGCCCTCCACAACTTAGTGAGACCCTGTTTCAAAATAAAGAATAAAAATTAGGGCTGGGGGTATAGCTCAGAGGTAGAATGCCCCTGGACTCAATCCCTAGTACCAAAAAAAAAAAAAATTCTACTAAATGCTGTTTTTGTCTATGATATCTCTCCAAACTCTTTTCCTTTTTCAGATCTTGAACATTTATTGAAAAATAAAACTGTGGACACTTTTTATTTTTTGTGTGTGTGGTACTGGGGATTGAACCCAGGGGCATTCTACCACCGAGCTACACCCCCAGCCCTATTTTTTATTCTTCATTTTGAAACAGGGTCTCACTATGTTGCGAAGGGCCTCACTAAGTAGCTGAGGCTGGCCGCGAACCTGTGATCCTCCTTTCTCAGCCTCCCGAGTACTGGGATTACAATCGTGCGCCACCACGTCCAGCTCAGAGAGAACAATTTAATTAAGACTTCAAGAAATAGTTGAGAGTGAACACCATGGCCATTCTTCACAGATAGATATAGAAAAATCAGTCCTTAGCCAAGCGTGGTGGCATACGCTTATAATCCCAGTATTTGGGAGGCTGAGACCGGAGGATCCGTGTTCATGGCCAGCCTCAGTTACTTAGTGAGGCCCTCCGCAACCTAGTGAGACCCTGTTCAAAATAAAGAATAAACAATAGGAGGTGTAGCCTGGAGGTAGAATGCCTCTGGGTTCAATCCCCAGTACCGCAAAAAAAAAAAAAAAATTGTTCTCTCCGCATGAGGAGGATAGGGTGATAGTTTCATCTGGGTAAAATTGCCATTAAACTCTACTTCAGCAGTTAACAAAGATATATTTTAATATTATTGAGCTTTGAAAATAGTAAATTTTGAACACAATTTCAGGTAGGGTAATATTTTTAAGAATACCATAAATACAGGGATACATACAACTCACTACCACTAAAATTCTATATTAAACATATGAAAATATTATAAAATTTCTTTTGTAGAGAAATCATATAGAAAAAAGTATTACAAAGTAAAAAGAACCAATGTGTAGGAGGAATGTAACCTCAGAAGTGCGAGGAAATTAATCAGAAATTGTAGAATGGTAAGCAAAATTCATGGCAATTTAGAACCAAAGTTACTGGTCAGATGAGTTAAGTCAGGATATGTTATAGACCACACTCTCTCCAACAGCTATAAAATGCTATCACCAGCACCAGGAGAAAGTAATAGGAAAGGCTTTCCTCCACCCCTGCATTACAAAATTAAATCAGCTCAAATTTCATTAAAATGTAGTGCCTTAGGTTCATATCAGAGCCTCCCCAAATGAGTAAGGACTTGGAGGCCTCCTAGGAGAAATGACCAATGAAATTTGAAACTAAAAATCAAACAACCAAAATACCAAAATCAATACTCCAGAATACGGGAACCTAGCAAAAGTACTCCCACCTTCTGAGGGGTAAGGCTGCATGCCGTGGGCAGGTCGGCTTCATCAAGTATGTGCTGTTACAGCTCTCAGCTTCCTCCTCCGATGGAACTGACAGCATGAGGCAATTCCCAGGAGACATATTTTTCTCTCTTTCTTCCATAACATCCTCAGAAACTCATCAATAGCAGATAGCATAACTAGAAAGGTAGACAAAGGCTACTGTACCCACATCAGAACTGTGATCATAACATAAACTTCTGTTTTCTAAAGCCACTGAAATGCAGGGGTTTATTGGTTACTCCAACCAAGTTGACTGATATGAACAGGCAGGAAAATCTTTGCTCAGACAGAAAAGGATGTATCTGTGGTCTTTTTGTAATAATCCCTCAGTGACAAGCTCCGTGAAACTAAATGGAGCCTACTATTTCCACGAGGCCAGTGTTAAGAGGCTGACTGAGAAAACACTAATTGCTGGAGGAAAAGTGCCCCGATCTTGGAGACCTTCTACACCATCAGCAATTCAGCTTTAGAAGGAATCATAATGGACCAGTTTAGGAGAAACCTTACACGGACCACTCCAAATCTCTTTGGGACTCTGAATACTGATTTAGATTCCAGTTCCCTGAACTCTTGGGTCTGGAGCTTTCTCATAAGCTGTCATCTAGCTGACTGAAGGTGCTCCATTTCTTCCTCTGCAATACTTTGCACTACTTCTTGTCTGGTGGATTCTTATATTTCTCAGATACCCTTCGAGACCCTTTCTCGGCCACTGATCTACTAAAATCCGACGGAGTGACTTGGAATCCTGGCTCCAACACTTCCAAACTTTATGGTCCATCTTCGATTGTTTTATCACACTAACGTCTCTCTACTTTGTTCATCTTTAAAATGGAGATAATAATGATTTCTTACCTCATAGAGTTTATATGAGGATTAAATAAGATAATCATATGAAGTGCTTAAAACAGTTAATACCACTTCAGAACACTCAGTATTTTCTAGCTCGCCTCATAATTATTATTATTATTATTGGTCAGGTTTTTCAAAGTTGCTGAGAGTTGGTACCCGACAAGAAGTCCTGACACTACCACTGACTCTCCAGCTACAAACTAATCTCTGAGGCTTAAATTTGGGGCACAAATAAATATAGAATCTATCTTATTCACTAAGGATTGGGAATGTGGATTTATGTGCTCTTCATGCATATGTTTCACTCTTCAAACCTGCAATTTCTTTTGATTTGAAACATGAACTGCTTTTATAATATTTGATATGAAAGCTGAGATAGTAGGAAGGTATAGTCAAGAGAATGAGATATTTGGAGTAATATTTTCAGGAGTTTTATAGTTTTTTTAACCTCACTTAAGAGGCTTTATGGTGATATAATATCTCTACATATGAGGGTGGTTTCAGGGATGTGTGTAATATCCATTTCTTTATTGCTTATGTGGGAATAAATTTATATACAGGCCATTTATAATTTGTGAGTTTTTTTGTGTGTATGTCATACTTCATATGAAGGCTTAGATGGATATACAGTTTATTCTTACCATAGTGCTGAATTTTCTGCCATATTGGAAACCTTATAAACCCACACACATACTCTTTTATGATTTATAGCATTACATAAAATAGCTGTTATCACTAATGCAGTAATCTTGAATATGTAATTATTAAAAGGTAATATATTTTATTTCAGTTAAACATATATTATGATACCTAAAGTGTAATCATCCTTGAAGAATAGCTACTTCTTTGTTTACTTTTGTGTACTTAAAGTGTTTGGTCTTACATGTAAGGACAATTGCTTATCATTTGTTATCTTACAGGCTCAAATTTGCCCATGAAATATGATAAAACTGATATGTAGCTTAATTGCATATTGGTATTCTAGCATTTAAACTTCTTTTAGAGGCATGCAGACCTTTTCTGTTGTTAATATAAATAAAGTGAATTTACAGCATATTAAAAGAATATCATATGTACCTAAATGCAAAAATCTCCAAATTTTTCTTGTGACTTTAAAAAGGCAAAATAAAAAATCATTGTATATGGTATTCTATTACTTGAATAAAAATAATGGAGATGGAAAAAAATACATATTTATTTTTTCTTACATATACTTGAAATATATCTGAATGAAAACAAAAGAGAATAATAAAATGACTCTTTATTAGAGCATTGTGATTACACTTCAAAGTGATGCATTCATATATGCACGAAACATCACTTGGTCTGTTTCCCTCCCCACCCCTCCTCCTCCCTCTCTGCACAGGATAGTGAGATTCATGGTGACACAATTATATTCCCACATAACATTATATGGTCTGTTTCCTAACCCAAGCTTTTTTTGTGGGATGAATGGGAACAGGGAAGTATGAGAACAAGGTTGAACAAGACGCTTAATAGTAACTATCTTCATGATTCCTAATTATTGAAAAATATAAGTAGACTACCTACTCAAAATTAAATAAATAATGTAAAAGTATACAATAATTTTCCTAAAATATTACTCAGGCTTTAAGTGATTTGCCCCCGAGAACCACAGACAATATCTAACACCTGGAGAGGTGATGCTGTTAGCAGAGGAATCCAGCACATTAGGGGGAAGAGGCAAGCAGAGAGAAGAGGTAGGAGTCGTCTAGTGAATGTGGGGCAGAAGCCAAAAGTTAGCTTTGCTGCCTAGTAGGGTAGGTCTTGTTAATGGCCCTGCGAGCTGCCAACCTTGGGGGAAAACTGAAGTATATCATTTTCACGAAGATTCTTCCCCTTCACACTTGGGAAGACAAATTGCTCATTTCTTCCAGAGTTCCAAGGTATGGACTCATTATTTAAAGTTATAGGTAAAATGAGTGGTGATTGGAAAGGAAATATTTTGTATTTTATATACTAAATAGAACATATTTTTCCTGTCTCTTAGCAATATTGAGTGTGTTGTAATAGTTTATTGTTTTTAGAGTTTTTTATGGTAACCCTTTAGAACATTGCATGAGTTCTATCATTTTAATAAAGTAAAAACATGGATTTTATATTTAAAGTAGTTGTTTAAAGTATAGTTTAAAGCAGTAAAACATTTTCCTTTCTGAGAGATGGAAGGAGGAAAGAGAAAGAGTTAAAAGGAAAGAAGAGTTACCAACCAACCCAGAAAAAAAGGCTTCTAAAATATTTCTAAATTATTTGTTATACTTATCTGCATCTTTCTACCAAGTAAATTATAAGTAAGACAACTGTCTTTGTCTGTTCAGTGTACTATAACAAAATACCATAAACTGTGTAGTTTACAAAGAGAGCTTTCTCACAGCTTTGAATGCTAAATCCAAGATCAAGGCTCCCATAGATTATTTGTCTGATGAGGACCCACTTTCTCATAGATGGCATCTTCTCACCGGTCTTCACACGTGGGAGGGACCAGGCAGCCTTCTGGGGCCTCATTCATAAGGATACTAATTTCATTCATTGGGGACCCTTCCTTCATGACCTAATCACCTTGGGGGATGGGACTTCAAAATATGAATTTTCACTGATTATTCAGACCATAGCAATGATCAATCTAAACATTATAGAATTTTCTAATTGTGGTGTGTTAAACTAAATAATTCTGCTATACAATCAAGATTCTTACATGAAAATGGTGAAGATTTTCTGTATCTAATATTTACATTTAAATATTGTTTATAATTGTTTAAAATTTATTTTTTATTTTTATACATTTATTGGTGCATTATAGTCTCACAACATAATGTAGTTGATAATGGTAGTGAGATATACGCACACAGCATTTGGTGAATTTTATAATATGTTGTATCTCATAGATATTTAACCTTTGTCTTATGAATGTAATGCTCATATGAGGAGAGCAAACATTATAATTTAACTAGTAAATAAAATCTCTTTATATAAGGAAACCCAATTTGGTTTGGATTTAGAAAGGCAAAATTCAGTTTTAGTCTCTCCCAATTATCAGCTATCTGATGGAGTGGGATGAGAGGAAAATTGATATGTCCGTGTCTTGTATGCTTCATAGTTAAATGCAGGTGACTGTATTCAATACAGTAGATGGTTAGTGGAATCTTATATGAAATTGTATTAAACTTTTCTAAATTGAAACAATCCATAAAATAGTATTTACCTGTTTATGATATAGATTAAAGAAACTGGAAGCATTATAAGTCTCCAAGATGTTTTACTGGGTAGATTTGTCTGCAAAGTAAATGATGATGAGAATATTTGAAGGAAAATGATGCTTTGCCATCAAAGCAGACCAAATTCTAACCTTCTAAATGACCAGGATTTTTGTTCTGAAATCACTCTTATGAGAATTTCTGTTACATAATCACTGAGAATAATAAGTTGGCTGCAGTGGGGCCACACCCTTTTTTGAGTTTTTTAATCTTTTAAGTTGGTGGGAACCAACTTAGTCCTTCGATGAGGTAGTGCCGTTCGTTCACTCTGTTTAAAATCTGCTGACAGGAATCAAAGATTGGCTTTCCTTAAATCCTCTTCTGTCCTGCATCAATATTTTATGCCAATCACTTAATTAATTTGATGACTTACTCACTGCTTCCAGTAGTTTAATCGTCAAGCCTCTGGCCTCACACATTAGAGTGTTGAGGGTGCAGCATAAGACAGCACAGTAAGTTTCAGGTTTCAGGACGACTGGTCATTAGGCTGTATCTACATACCAGTGACCTTCCATGTCAAGTGCTTTCTATGCCATGTATTTTTATTGTTTTCTTAATGCACATCTACAAGTAACAAAATGGCGGGCAAATAAGGCAACAGATGGTTTTACCGTAATTGCTGCATCATGGGATGCACCATTAGCTTCAAGTCTGTGCTACTGGAGGAATGCTGGCTTTTCTGTGGGCATCTGGCTGACAGCTCCTAGGGGGTTTGTCACATGCATAATCCAAACATCTCAGCTGTGTTTTCAGTTCCCTAGTGTCTGTCTACTCTGGCAGGGAAAGGCACTCGCAGGCCAGCCTAATCCTCTTGTTGATTTTGTGAGCAGCTAGAAGAGTACTCTTAAATCCTAAAACCCTATTATCTGCATTAACTTCTTTCTTTCACATAAATTGGTTGATTTGTCACAATTTCTTTTCCTTTTTAGGCTTGATTAACAAGGCTTAGAATTATCATAAAACAGAAGAGTTTTCATTTCAACAAAAATATTGATTATAATGAGTTGAAGCATACATGAAGTAATAATTACATAATGAGGCCACTGCTCAATGCAATTGCCAGTTTTGTGGTTGTTTTGTTTTAGCTCACCAGATTAAAAAAATAGCAGCTATTCACAGTTTTTAGCCATGCCTTCCTAATTCACCATATGAAGACAGATCCTCCAACATTAAATGTCTATAAGATGTATGTATCTCGGGGAATAGCTGGGTTGAACTCCTGAACTTAGCAATTTGTTCATGAATCTCCTTCAGCCCTTCGATGTTATAAGGATGTTTGGGAAAAACAACAGATGCCCACAGTATATATATTTACAAATAATGGAGTATATAAAATATACAAAAATGGGAGAGAGTAGGAAGACATGATAAAATGAAATCAGGCATGATATCACTTTTGCCTTTGTGTAAGTACAAATTGCTGATTTGATACTGTTATGGCTTGGATCTTTGATGTCCCCCAAAAGCTCATGCATTAAAAGATTGTCCTCGAGCAGCAAGGTTCAGAGGTGGCACTTTTAGGCAATGATTGGATCTTGAGAGCATTATTGGGTTAATCCATTTGATGGATAGCTGAATGGAGTGCTAGGAGATGGGATCTAGTTGGAGGAAGTATGTCACTGTGGGCATACCCTGGAAGCCTCTCTCTCTCTCTCTTCCTCTCCCCTCTCTCCTCTCTCCCTCCTCCCTCTCCTCTCCCTCTCCCTCTCCCTCTCCCTCTCCCTCTTCCTC
>PVJS01019373.1:0-23585 GCA_004027185.1 Glis glis | reverse complement strand
TCTGCCTCCCAGCTGCTACAAGCTGAGCAGCTCCTTAACCACAGTCTTCTGCCATGATGTTCCGCCTCACCTCAGGCCCAAAGGAATGGAGCAGGGCAACCATGGACTGAATCCACTGAAACCATAAGCCAAAATAAATCTTTTCTCTAAGTTGTTCTTATCAGGTATTCTGGTCACAGTAATGAAATGCTAACACAGATGCACATGGAATTGTATATTAGTGAAATTTTCTGTGGTGATTTTAAATAATAAACAACCCCAATACCTTTTTTTTGCGGTACCGGGGATTGAACGCAGGGGCATTCTACCTCCGCGCTACGCCCCCGGCCCTATTTTTTATACTTTATTTTGAAACCGGGTCTCACGAAGTTGCGGAGGGTCTCACTAAGGAGAGAGCTAAGAAAAGAGAGAGAGAGAGAGAGAGAGAGAGAGAGAGCTGAGGCTGGCCGCAAACCAGGATCCTCCGGTCTCCGCCTCCCAAAGTACTGGGATTACAAGCGTGCGCCACCACGCCCGGCTACAACCCCAATACTTTAATGGTTTACATCAGAAAGCCTTACTCACAGGTCTACACAGTGGCTGAAACCATCTCTTCCCCAGGCTCTGGGTACATTATATGTGTTCAACATAGCTGTCATTCTGAGACCCAGACTGAGGGAATACTGGCTAACAGATGCATATTTTTCTGAAGATAGAAGGGATCATCAAGAAATCAAACCATAACATGGAAATGCATTTAAAGTTTCTGTCTGAATAGGGTGTATGTCACATACTATCTCCTTCCACCAAAGCGAGTCACATAATCAAGCCCAACATTAGTGGTGTGGAAACCCATACTTCTCCTCTGATGGCACAGGATAAATATTTTTAGATAATATAATCTATTCATGATTTGTTTTCTATATAATAAATATTAACTTTCCTTTCTTCTGTCAAAAGAATGTATTCACCTATGTTCTAATGAATACTTTCTCCTTCCCTCAATGTTTTATGCTTTTATAGCAGCAGAATTAAAGTCTAGAATACTGTGGCAATCTAGGTATTTCCTAACCTCAACATTCGATGCTGGAATAGGGCAGGGTATTCTTTATCAGTGTGTAGTTTCCTGGTTACCTGCATCTGGCCTCAAAGCTGGTACCATAAATTTTAGGTTTTCCTTCAGGCAGCTACCTCCCTGTGGAATCAATGAAGTGGGGAATTATATTTCTTCCAAAGAAGGTGCAAGGGGAAAGTAAATATTCCATAACGGTAATATGACCAACCTCAAATTATGAAGTGGGCTGTAGTTGTGGAACTCGAGGCAAAAGTTTCTAAATGTACTCTGAGAGAAAGCTATTATGTTTAATACCCTTATTTATTTCCTTAGATAATTTTCTCAATGCTATTCAGGGTCTTCTCAGTTCAAGTTCTACACAAAATGTGCTTTGCTAGAAAATCTGTAAAAAATGCTGGGAACATGTGGAACCATAGAGTATAAATCACTCAAATTGTAAGCCATAGATTGTTATTCTTTTATTACATAGAAGGCATATAAGAGATTATTTTCAATGAAGTAATCATGCAAGATTCAGGATTGCATTCAGGATTACAAAAGTAGCATTATTAGTTCCTTGTGAAATTTTAATTTTTAAATTAAATATCTTCACATTTTTTATTATTAGTAGGAAGGGGAAAAAGAGCCAAAACTTAATAGAATTTCAAGTCTTGAGATTTATGATTACTTGAATTTTATTACTTGTAGTGCTGTTGACACCATATAATATGGCTTCTTCATTTTTTATAAAATATTAAAAGGGAAACAAAGAGGGGAATTATAAATGTGAGGAACTTAGAAAATTTATGTCTGGTAGCATTTTATAAATAAAAGGCTTGTTTAAAG
This sequence comes from Glis glis, assembly GCA_004027185.1. NCBI lineage: Eukaryota > Metazoa > Chordata > Mammalia > Rodentia > Gliridae > Glis > Glis glis. The sequence continues at coordinate 21,706 of PVJS01019373.1, read as the reverse complement.
AAGACTGGAGTTAAAGGTAGCTTAACATGCCTCTTAATTGCATCATTATTCAGTATAATACCAATCAAAAAGGTAAAATAAGTGACTATGAATCATTAAGCAAGCAGAGCCATAATACTTTTGGCATAATTTTTATCATTATTGACCAAGCTTATTTTGATGCTAACGACTTTTTCAAAAGATGATAATCAAAGCAGAGTAATACAAACAGCTAGAAATACAAATGCCTTTTTATTTTATGATTTTCTTTCACTCATTCTTAGATTGTCTTCTCTTATTTCTGCACAGGTGTTTCGATCTTTATAATGAGTTTGATTCAATTTAACAAACATTGATGTGGCCTGGATCTTGGGGGAGACAGCAGGAAGACAGATGTGCCATTTATTTGGTGATATTCATCTGAGGGGGAGAATATGTGTGCTGTAGCTTGCCTTTGAAGAGACACTCTTACTCAGCTTTTAAGTTTAAAAAATAATCAGTATTATAATAAAGTAGCCATGCTTCTCATAAAGATTTTGACAAGGTAAATGGCTGCTCCTTTCCCTGCCAGCTCACTAAAAAGTTCAATGTTTTGGATCCAACATCGTGATATGACACTGCATGCAGAGTGCCTTGCAGTAGGCCCATTTTATTTTATAACCTACTCAGCAGAAATTGTTTCCATGGCTGCTGGCCATCGCGCGTATGCTAACTCCATGACTTGGCATCACAGCGCTTCCATTTGACTTAATTGAAACATGTCTCTCCTCCGGCTATACCTTCCAGTGAATGCTCAAGCCTTTCCAAAACCGCAGTTAGAAACAGTCTCCCACTGGCTCACTGAATATCCAGTTCTGGGTTCATGGCTGTGTGGCTCATCTTGCATTATTTTTTAATCATAAAAAGTATTTGAATTACATCTTTTCAAGGTCTCTTCTGTCTTCATTTTAACCTCTCTGTATCACTCTCCTTCAGTCTGTACTGCAAAGCATAGAATTCCTTTGGAAACACAGACGCCTGACTTCACTCACAGATTTCTGGGCAGGCTTAGGTTTCCTTATCTGTAAAAGCAGAACAGTCATGTCTTTGACATAGTCTTATTTGGAAGAGTAAATGAGCAGTCTGTGTAGTGTAGTGCTCAAGGTATCACTCAGTGTAGAGCAGGTATTTTTCTTGGTTCACAGGGTCACGATTCCCTGTTCCACTCCATGCACCCTCGCCCTTCCCTCTGTTTGATCCCCAGGACTTTATGAAATAGTCTGGTTCAGTGTTCTGAATATAGCACAGATCTGAACTCCACTGTGCTCTGCACAGGGCTCTGGGTGGGAAGACCACAGCTTAATAACAGGTGCAACAGCCTTGCTGGTCCTGGGTTATTGTGACAGGAGAGAAAGTTGTAGTTTATGTTATAAAACAGTGAGAAGGGATAGCCACACTATGACACAAGTATAATAATTCTGTTCCTGTTGTACTGAGACATCCAGGGCTAGTCCAGGTGGAAATCTGATTCAGAGAAGTAATCACAGTTGAGGACAATGATCAGGAAACGTCCATGATTCACATGATGGCTGCAAAATTTCTGCTCCATTTGCCTATGAGTTCTATCATCTACTTAATTTTTTTCTTTACAATGACCTAAATTATTCACTATTTTACTGTCTTCTTGCAAGCACCAATATCAGTAAAATCATGTTTTGAGGTATTAATTTTTGTAATGAATATAATACTAAATATATAACTATTTTAGTGTTTTGAATGTGTTATACAAAAATACCCCAAGCTGGGTAACATGTAAACAACAAAAATTTATTTCTTGTAGTTCTGGAGGTGGGAATAACCAAGATCAACATATCAAAATATTTGGTGTCTTATGAGGGACTCTTCCTTGTAGATGGCAACTTCTGGCTGTGTCCTCACATGGCTGGAGGGGCAAGTAAGTATCTCTGTTGTAAGGGCACTAATCATGTTCAGGAGAGTGGAAGCCTTAGTGGATTGCCTCCCAAAGGTCCTACCTCTTTGTTTATGTGTATGATACTGGGGATTGAACCCAGGGGAGTTTTTACCTCCGAGCTACACTCCCAGACCCCCAGATCTTCTTAAAAAATGTAAGTTTTTAATTTTGAAACAGAGTCTTGCTAAGTTGCTGAGGGTCTTGATAAGTTGCTGAGTTTTGCCTTGAACCTGCAATCCTCCTGTTTTAGCCTAACCAAGTACTGGGATTGCGGGTGTGCATCACCATGTCTGACTTCAAAGGTCCTACTTCTTAATACTACCACATTGAGGATTAGGTTTCAACATAAACCTTCAGACCATACCAGTATTAATTTGTTTTCAATATGTATGTCACCTCCTAAAACCATCTCAGTCACATTTGGGAAACATTGACTTAGTTTTATTGAGAATTGGCAAATGGCTTTGTGACTAGCTGAAGAATTGGGGATCTGAAGAGGGAGAAAGACCTATTGTCTTGGGGAATAGTGATTGGTGGAGGCTCCATTGTTACCAGTTCTATAACACAGGAGGGCATATTCTTCTTTTCCTTTTTTAAGAAAATTGATGGACCTAGAGAACATTATGCTAAGTGAGATCAGCCAGTCTCAGAAAGTTAAGGGCTATATGATTTCTCATATGTGGAAGTTAGAGAGAAAATAGGAAACAAAAGGAACTTCAGATAAATATTGAGGAGAGAGACCAGTAGAATAGTGAAAGGGAATTGGGGGAAGGAGGTGGAGAAGGTAGAAAGGTAGAAGGAGAATTAATGAAGAAAACAATTCAAATAATGCTATGTCACTGTGTATGTTTGTGTCACTTTGAATTTCACTGTGACATATAATTACAATGCACCGATAAAAATATAAACAACTTTATATTCTTTAAAATTTTCTGAAAAATTATGATCGTATGTAAGGGTATGCAGTACTGTTATATATATATATATATATATATATATATATATATATATATATTTATACTATGTGGAATGATTGAAGCAAGCTAACTAAGATATCTATCACCTTAAATACTTATTTATTTCTCGTGTCTAACCATAACTTTATATCCTTTGAACAACATCACCCCATTCCTCTCACCCTCCATCTTCTGCTAAACACCACCTACTCTCTGCTTCTGTGAGTTGGATGGTTCAGATTCTACACATAAGTGAGAACATTTCCTTTTTGTAGTTCTGTGACTGGCTTATTTCATTCAGCATAAAGGAGGGCATATTCCTGAGAGGTGGTTTGGTACAGTGTTTAAAAGCACAGACCTTAGAGCATATCTTCCTGGTACAAATCCCTGCTGCTGCCCTTGACCTTGGGCAAGTTGTTCAATATCCTTGTGTCTCGGTTTACTTACCTTTAAAACTGTGGACAACAGTAGTGTCAGAAGACATTTGTGAGGGGAAAATGTCAATGCGTATAAATCTTCTGGAGCAGTGCTAGGCACATAGTAACTCTGTATTGTTGTTGATATAATTATTTTTTTGTTCTTTTTTATTTGTAGTACTGGGGGTGGAGCTCAGGGCCCCGAGCATACTAGGCCAGTGCTCTGACATTGAGTTCCATCCTCAGCCCTTTAAATTTTGTTTTGAGACAGGGTCCCACTAAGATGTCCAGGTGAGTCTCTAGCTTTCCAGTTCTCTTGCTTCAGCCTCGCTAGTAGCTGAGATTACAAATATGGGCTGTGCCACCCTGCCTTGGTAAAATTATTCTTTTTTATTTTTTGAGGTACTGGGATTGAATCCAGGGGCATTCTATATTGTTTAAGAGATAGAGGACCAAATCAATGTCAGAGTCGTCTGACATCATCCAGAATAAAGACCTGAGTTTAGCTTTTTTGTTTGTTTATTTATTTATTTATTTATTTATTTATTTATTTATTGGTACTGGTGACTCAACCCAGGCACATTCTACCTGGATGCTACACACCCAGTCCTATTTTATTTTTTATTTTGAAACAGGGTCTCACTAATTTGATAGGGGCCTTGCTGAGTTGCTGAGGCTGGCCTTGAACCTGTAATCCTCCTGTCTGAACCTCCCAAGTACTGGGATTACTGGCATGTGCAATCATGCCTGGCCTGAGTTTAGCTTTAAGAGTTCAGTTACTATTGTATTAAAATAACGAAAGAAATATTTTAGGCCTTTTTATTACTTTTAAAATTTTATTTGTTATTTTTCGTGGTACTGGGGATTGAACCCAGGGGCATTCTATCTCTGAGCTACAACCCCAGCCCTATTTTATTTATTTTGAAACAAGGTCTCACTAAGTTGCTGAGAGCCTCCCTAATTACTGAGGCTAGTGGCGAACCTATGATCCTGTCTCGGCCTCTATGTACTGAGATTACAAGCATGCACTGCCTCACCCAGTTTCTTTTTTTTTTTTTTTTTACTACTAGAATGTGGTCTTATTCCACAATGGTTAGTTTGCTTCTGGTAACACTTTATATATTCTTTTTTTTGTCTCCTCCAAAGTGCCAATAAAAAGATTTGAAATTCAAAGTTCTATTATTTATTGCTTTACACTGTGACCTAAAATAACAAATCTATCAAGGTTTAAATATTTAAGTCAACAAAGTATTGTCTATATTCCAAACATGACTTTTCAAAACATGTAATGTAGAATGTATGCTATTTTAATTATTTGGTGATGTATTAAAGAAAGATATTCCAAATCATATTATTTATACAATGAATCAATAGAGCATTAATTTTTTGAGATACTGGAATAAGAAAGAAATTCACCATGCCTAAGACTTTTGGTTAAGCACATTAATACAAGTGCAAGAAAACAAACAATGCCTTATTTTTTAACTTTAAAGACAATAAATAAGCGACTAAGTGTGAAAAAATATGGGCCTCATTCTAATGCTTTACTTTTACTCTGCGACTGTAGTCTGAGTTCCCTCTGTGAGTGGAAGGCCACTGTTTGACAGGAAAATGTAAACGATTTTCTATCAGGGTTACATGCTGAGTTAAACATATTGTAAGAAGGGTGCTAGGTGACTTCCTAGGGTATTCAAAAAAAGGCAGCAGGGTGTAGAATATCCTCTTGACCTTACCTGGTCATGAAGTTTCAAGATGGCATGGCTGTTGCTAGCACCATTTTCTCTCTTATACAATCAGTTTCCTGTCTTTTAGGTCCTCTGTCCTTCCTTCCTTCCTTCCTTCCTTCCTTCCTTCTTCTTCTTTTTTTGTGATATTGGGAAACACTGGGGCATTCTACCTCTGAGCGACAGCCCCAATCCTTTTTATTTCTTATTTTGAAACAGGATTTCACTATATTACTGAGAGTCTAGCTAAGTTGCTGAGGCTGACCCCCACCCTGGTATCTCAGCCTCCCAAGTACTGCATGTGCCACCATGCCCAGCTTCTGTTATCCTCCTGAAAATACATTTTGAATGTATGCTAATATCTGTAATGGGAAATCATAAAGTAATTGGCTGTTTGCAACACTTATGTAATATTTTCACGAGGGGGATAATGTACTTGGAAGGAGAGGCGGGGAACAATACTGTAATTCCTTTACCTTTAAACACCTGATGTGGTCAAATAAATCTTACAGTATCTAGGTGCAAGGTTATCAACGTGTATCACTGGAAGATGGTGTGGGGGGATGCTGGAAAAAGAGGAACTCACTGAAGGCTCTGAGAAGAAACTTTATTAAATAAAATAACACTGGTACTGAATTGGAAAAAGATGTAGTGGACATGGTTTTGGTCTGGGTGACTTTATCTTTTAGTGATGAAGGTAAAATATGTACACGTAAGCAGCTCTGTGGTTTGTGGAAAATGATAGTATGAAAAGTTCCACCAGGTAGATTTTATCCAAGAACTAGATGAATATGTTTTATCCATTTAGGAAAGAGAATGGTTTGAGATGGCGTTTTCGAGGAAAGTAGAATCAATGCATTGAATAGGTACAACAAGAGAGGCAGACATTGTAGAGGCAGGGAAATTATACAGGTGTGCAAAAAGATAAGAAAATACCGGGAAAGAGGGCCAATCATCCAGCTGGTTGGGCTGACTGGCTTATGAATGTAGGAAGTGTAAATGAAGGTGGAAATAGAAAGAGGGTCAGATTTTAGAGGATCTTGAATGAAGAACAGAGGAGTTCAAACTTTATTCTGTTGGCCAAAATTGAAGGCCTTAGAGCAGAATATGCAAAAGCCTGTGCATTTTTTTAAATAAGAGTTTTTTATGGTGGCCTTATGCATAAATTTTCCTTCTAACTTTGTACTATATTTTCCACAAGCATGTTTATATTAACATTGGAAGAAAATTAAGAAATTAAAATGAGAAATATATTAGATATCTATATTTTGAACAAAACAATGTGTTGATGGCATATAGGATGATTGGTGGTTGTTGTGGGGCTGGATAAAAGATAAAAACTAAATTCCATTTAACTCTTCGGATTGATGATAGGCATGTCCATCTTGAAATTATTCCTGTAGTTTTCTATGAACATCTATGAACATAGTTACTTTATGTCACTTAAGGGTTAATAAATACCAGCCACCAGGAATAATATGATAAAAACATTTTTTTAAGTAGCAGACTCTGTCATACATGCAACCAACTGAATGTATTCCACTTATAATAAATTAGGTTTTCCAAACAGGTTTTCTAACAACTTATTGAAAATAGTGTTTCGTTGCTATGACAACCTAGAATAGCAATTGAAAACTAGAACATTAAAGGTGAGACAGGAAAGACAGACAAATAGTTTTTATTTAGCTAAATGATACTCCTCCTTAATTTTTATATCCAAGAAGAAGGTTGAAGTTCTCATCAAGTGTTCAAAAATTAATAGTTTTCCCTGTAAAATCATATATATTTAGAATGCCCAGTTAAATTTACATGATCTGTTGGTTATTAAGTACATGAATCAATTCTCCTTCACTTTTTCTGAATCTCAAAAGTGTGTGTTACCTATTTCAGCTTTGATTAATTTTGGTAGATTCTGAGCATTTGAAACCTAACCTTGGGATATTATAGCTATTTGTTGATTGAAACTCTGGTTTTCAAACTGTATTTTATGAAGCCTAAGGGTTCCACAAAATAACTCCAAGGTTCCTTTGGAAGGAAATATGGTCATATGGCCACTTGATTTAAGTATTTTCTATTTCTTTTAGGTTTTGCCTCAATACCATATTAGAAATTACAATTGTGGACCTCAACAAACAAGCAAGCAATTTCATAAATCAAAAAGTTTGTAACAACTTGAGGAAAAATTATAAAATATCTTAAATTCTAATATTTTGACATGTATTTCAGATAACCATTTGAACAACAAATGGTATATTTTCTATTTATAAGATATCTTTAATGAAAATGTGGTTATTTAGACATCCAGATAGATAAAACTTTATTCTCTGTTGTTTTTTGTAGTCTTGTAAAATCTTAATTGAAGTCAACATTTATTGGATTCCTATGTGTAAGACACTGTTAGTCATCAGGGATATAGGATATTACATAGCATATTATCTTCCCTAAAGAAGATTGATGCATCCACATAAAGAGACATGATGTACCCATCTACCGAAAGGAAAAGAAATATACTACAGTATTTTTTTAAAAATTAGGGCAAGAAAATAATTCTTTTATGGAAATGAAATAAGTTTAATATAGTAAGTGAGTATCTGGTAAATATCAAAGTGTGAACTGACATTTTTCTGGGTAAACTAGGACTTTACCAGGCAAAGAAGGATATATGGTCATCAGAGTTTTGGAGGATGTTACTGGCAGGAAGATTTGGCAGTGTGGAGATAGAAGAACAGAATTTAGAATATCTAACATTATCTTTTAGGAATATAGAGTGGTCCTTGGGTATCGCTGGGGGATTAGTTGTAGGACTCCCACAGGTATCAAAAGCCACAGATGCTCAAGTTTCGTATAAAGTGGTATAGTATTTGCATATAACCTATGCCTACCCTTTTTATACATGAAATTATTGATCATCTCTAGATTACTTATAATAATTAATACAATGTTGATGACACATACATGATTAATGTATTTTTGTTGAGCAATGACAAGAAAAAGTTTGTACATATTTTGTACAGAACTGATTGTTTTCCAAGTATTTTCAGTCTGTAGTTGGTCATGGATGTAGAACGCATGTCTCTGAACTTCTGAATCTTGAATTCATGTCCACTCCATCTCAGAAAAATATCTGTAGCTAAAGTGAGGGTGGCAGCAATTTCTCCAGAACAGAAAGAGAACGAACCCAAGATTCTAGAATGCAAGTGACATGGATTACATTTGAAAACAAGTCTGACATCCTTTGGAATCATCCCAGGTGACTAAGTTTTGAAGACTCTTCTGAATTGCTCTAATCTTTTTCTTGGTTCTAGGAGTAGTAACATATGAAGGAGAGGAGAATTCCTTCCTGTGCTGGTTGTAGTTCTTATAAAAGGTGCTTCCTTTTTCCAAAACTCTCCCCTACCTTGCTTTTTAGAACAAAAAAGAGAAAAGGTCGCAAAATCACCTGCAGGTGAGAGTACAAAAGAATGTATTAATTCAAAGATTCATGCATTTATTTACTTGATACATATTTAGTAGTTATCATCAAATATTTATTTAATATTTACAATAGTACTTTAATAACTATTAACTGCATATTTTTATTTATTTATCAAAAAACTAGTTGGCATTTCCCACCTACTGTTCATTTCCCAAAACTTACAAAAATTTCTACATCTACTGTATATTGTCAAGCAATACTATATTTACCAAATAAAGTTGGGGAATAAAAATACCTACTGGTAGGGAATATAACCAGGTTAGAATTTACAAGGTAGTGGAGAGAGACAAACATTAAAGAAGTGTACTCATAATTTCAACAGAGTAAGTGCAATGTGTGCTCAGCAAATACTTATGGAATGAATAACAGTTGCTGTCATAGAAAGACACTAAGGGAGGGATAAGCAGAGGTGGACTTAGGCTCTATGGTTGGGGAAGCCATTTCTACAGACCTAACAAGAGTCAGAACAGTATCTTCCCTTCATTTACGATGATCCTAAAGCTTCTCAGACCCTGAGATTTTAACTTGTGTTAGGGAAAGTGATGCAGTGTCTTGAAGACAACACCAGGGCTGTAGTGGCCCTTGCTTATTAGAATAAGCCATGTGCAGTCATATAGTCCTGTGACAGTCTAGGGAAAGTGTCCATGGAGGTGGTATCAATTAGGTATTGATATTAAGGTCTATCTCTGTTCTCTATTTTATTCCAAATAAGATTTTTTTAGTCTTTTAGAGTCACAAGTTAATGAGTACCTTTGGAGATGGACCTGAGTCCACAATGATTCTCCTTGTTTTGTATTAAAAACTTTATATATATTTGCAACTGTTGTATTGTTCAACTTCACAAATATTTAAAACCATAACCATTATTTCTGATATTTAAGTATCAGATTGTATGACTTCTCCATTAGAGAAGACAGGAAGTACTTGGCTAAAACATTCCTGATGATTTCTAATCTTTCTGATTTTATTTAAAGCTTTAGAAAATTATTGGAACCTTATGAATTTTTGTGTCCACTATTTGGAAAGAAATATTATAGCATCAATTTATTATGTTACATGGTCAATTTATTTATTTATGGTACAAATAATTTAGCAATAGAAATACACTTACTTTTGTTATGTATTTTCCCTTTGTGTTCAGGTTTATTTTAAAAGGTTTTCTGTGGAATGTAGAATATTAATCTACCTGACAATGTGTTCCTTATTATTCCCCAAATTTCCATTTGCTGTGCTGCAATATACACATGCATTTGGCATATGAGCTACTTATGCTTAGAAACAGTGTGTAAAAGAGAAGCAAAGTGACAGATGTACATCCAGAAGGATACTCAAATTGAGTTTTTGTTCTAATACCTTTGATTTTTTCCCAAGTACCCTCTAACTTTATATGTCATCTCATACAATCCAGTTTATTGCTATGAAGTCTGCCTTTGGCATCATCACTTTCTAGTCATCTGATATATTGTAAAAAAAAACAGAATATTTGTGAACATCATGAAGAAATTTTAAGTTTTAATGTTATTTTTTACTGGTGCATTGTAATTATAATTTTAAGTTTTAATGTTATTTTTTATTGGTGCATTGTAATTATAAATCATAATGGGGTTTAGGATGACAGAAACATACATGCATACAGCACTTGGTGTGTTTCCCTCCAGGTCCAACCCTGCTCCCCTACTTCTCCGTGTATTATTTTATGGTTTTGGGGTATTTAGCTATTCCTTTTTTTTTTTACATATTTTTCCATTCAGTAAAATGGAGCAGTTTTATAGAAAACAATTTAATTCATGAAGTATTCGTTTGTGGTTTTATGATCTGTTAGTTGGATTATCTTTCACTCGACTTGGCACTCAGTTTTATTTTGGTTTGTTTAGATTTTCCATTTATTTGGCATCTGTGTGATATGTTGATCTGATACACAAAGGATCACAGAAATCATTCCAGGATTCCTATTTTCTGAATAATTTGGAAATAAAATAAGAGATCATACCCATTCATTATAAATTGACATTGTCTTTTTCATAATAAGACAGGGGGGTGTAGAAGGAAGGAGGGAGGGGGAGAAAGGAAAAAAGAAGGAAGAAAGGAAGGAAGGAAGGACAGAAGGAATTAGGTTCTCCTAACTTTAAAGAAATAGAATTGGAAAGCTGAAAGTCAAAACTTCAGAAATAATAAAACATAGTAATTCCCAGCTTCTTTGATTATGAAACATTATTTTTAACATATACATTTTTTTCTGGACTCCACAAAATATCAATTGTTCTTTCAATAAATACTGTTAAAATATATGAAAAGAAGTTTTGGGAATTTAGTGACAAATTAATTTTATATTTTATTAGATCCATATCTACATACATTTGGAAAATCAGTGCATATATACAGATAAATTATGGCATTCTAACTGGAACCAATAAAGTTTGAGATTTGAAAACTTTGTAACTTACAGTAAGAGCATATCTGGGGTAGAATGTTATACAGTTGGGAAACATTCATTTTATAGCCTAAAAGTGATAACCAAGCCAGGTGTGGTGGCACACGCTTGTCATCCCAGTACTTGGGGGACTGAGACAGAAGGATCGCAGGTTCGAGGACAGCCTCAGCAAGTAGCGAGACTCTCAGCAACCTAGTGAGACCCTGTTACAAAATAAATATAAAATAGGGGTGGGGTGTAGCTTGGAGGTAGAATGTCCCTGGGTTCAATCCCCAGTATCTCTCTCTCTCTCTCTCTCTCTCTCTCTCTCTCTCTCTCTCACACACACACACACACACACACAAGTGACAACCAAACAGGTGAAGAAACTCACCTGAGATAATATTATCTAAAAATCTAGATTTAATGTTTCTGCTAGCCTCACAATATCACCCTCAGTGGAATTAGTCAAGTACCCATTAATTAAGGCCAGACACTTGAAGCAAGTATAGCACTAGGTTATACCTTTTTTATCTTATTATCTCAATTTACTTGCTTGTATTAATATATATTAAGACTAGGTTAAGTGATTAAGCCAAGATTAGAACAGTAAGTATTGACTCATGCTAGATTGATAATAGTAGTATTATAACATATTGTTTTAGATGAACAAAGAATTAAAGAAAATTTTAATTGAGTTAATACCCAATTAAATATTTACATATAGCCAGTCAGGGTGTCATAGACCTGTAATCTCAGTACTTGGGAGGCTGAGACAGGAGGATCACAGGTTCAAGGCCAGCCTTAGCAATTTATCTAGATTCTCAGTCACTTAGACCCTATTTCAAAATAAAAAATAAAAAGGGCTTGGGGTGTATCTGGGAGGTAGAATGCCCCTGGGTTCAATCCCCAGTACCAAAATCAAACACACACACAAACAAAAGCCCCTCAATACATAATTTTTCAGATCTTATAAGGTATATTTCTGTTACTTGAGATCCATAAATATATTTTCTTATTACCTGAATGGTCACAGCCTATAATAGACTTAATGGTTACTAAATTTAAACTTTAAGTTGTAGGAAAGCATGCTTTTTGCAGTGTGTGTAATTCTTCATTCCATTTCTAATACCACTATGAACAATAGAGATCCTCTAGTAGTCCTGCAAAGCCTAAGACTTCTCCCGGTATTAGCAGTAAGAGTGGAGCTGGCTCCTAAATGAGGGAGGTCGTGCACTGTACCATACAGATATGTTTCGGAAAGAACAAGTAAATCTCAGGGACACGTGGCAGACTGCGTGTCCTTGCATTTGAGCCAGAAGCCAAGGTGTCATCTCTCAACAATTGGGAAGAAAAACTTTGGATTCAACGTTCTTTTCCTTGAAGTATCAACAGACCATTACCTAGGAAAATCGAAAGTGCTTTTGCCTTATGCTGAGGTAGTTATATAGCAATGCTTTTATTTTTAAACTTTCAAATATTTGTTTTGTTGTGCCCTGGCAATATTAGAGATACTTCTCAGCAGGATCATTAGCTATCATTAAACAAAGTGTGATAGTATGACAAAATTAGCTAATATCAGATTCTGGTAACATCTCAAATATATTGATATGAAATTATAATAGTTTTATGAATTATAACATATCTCCTTTGTAGACCACATTCATCACTTTTTGATCTGAGGCTGAGGCCACTGTACAGAGCTGTCCAAGTGAGAAGCCACTGACTGCAAAGACTGCAAATCAATGCCTGGAACTCAGGCTGTCTTGAGATATATTAATGGGCATGTGAAGCAGGTGCTTGCTGCAGACACAAGATATTTAATAGTGAATGGGAGAGTGAAGGAGTAAATTCTGTATTTTATTTTATTACATACTGGGGATTGAACCTAGGGGCATTCTACCTCCAAGATACATCCCCAGCCCTATTTTTTTATTCTTTATATTGAAACAGGGTCTCACTAAGTTGCAGAGGACCTCACTAGGTAGCTGAGGCTGGCCACGAACCTGCGATCCTCCTGTCTCAGCCTCCCAAGTACTGGGATTGCAAGCATGTACCACGACGCTGGGCTAAATTCTGTATTTTAGATACACAGATTCCATAATTTACTCTTAAGGGCACTGATATCACTTTTCAAAACTTGGCCTCCCAAATACTGTTGCTCTGTTGACGTTCTGAAACTTCTGGGGTTTCAATGACCAACTCATTCCTGAGAATTACTTTGAGGGCATTCTTAATGAGATCTATTTCAGGTTTGAAGAGAGAGATGTATTTGGTGTTGAACTACTTAGTTTGAAGTTTTCATCTGACCCTCCCTCCCTCTCTCCTTTCCTTTCCTTCCTTCCTTCCTTCCTTCCTTCCTTCCTTCCTTCCTTCCTTCCTTCCTCCCTTCCTCCCTTCCTTCCTTCCTTCTTTCCTTCCTTCCATCCTATTTTGATTTTACTAGGAAGAGAACTTTGCCATGTGAGGGGCCTCTCTCCAAATTGTCAGTCACATGGTTTTGTTGTATCTTGGCTTCAGCTGAACTGGGTCCCAGCTCTGGATATGTGCAAACATTTCTTCACAAAATCTGGGGTTTCTTGCTTGCCCTTGAGGAAGTCCTTCATCTTCTGATTAATCTGCACACAATTCTTAAACTTCTAATTGTGCACACGTGTGTGTGTGTGTGTGCGTGTGTGTGTGTGTTACTGGGAATTGAACCCAGGGGTGTTCTACCTCTGAGCTATACCTCCAGTCCTTTTTATTTTTATGTTTTTACTTTGAAACAGGGTCTCACTAACTTACTGTGCACTGGCCTCAAACCTGTGATCTTCCATCTCAGCATCCCAATGACTGTAATTACAGATGTGCACTACCACACCTGGCTTTAAACTCCTAATTTTGTTTGATTAATTTGGAACAAAATTGTATTGGCCATCAGAAAGCCATTTGTCTCCTATGATTCCTCATGCATTCACAATTGGGTAGGGGATGAAAGTTATTTGTTAATAGAATTAATGAATATTTGTTGCTTTTCCCCTAACATCAATAACTTTATAACATTTTTAAGAATTCAATTTTGTTGCAATTTTTAATTTTATATCCCATATCTAAGAGAAGATTTAGTAATTTTAAGATGAAAATACTCTCAAGATCTATGTTTCAGACTACCCAAACCAATTTCCTGGAATTTAGTGATGATCCACTCAGATGTGTTTTAGTAATGAAGAAGCAAAAAAGCTCATTGTGTCAGCCAGTGCCCTAAAAAGAGCTCATATTTTCCTAACTCAAGCAGGTACCAGAATAACTGCTGAGCAGTCTTAGGAAATGGGTGTGGCCACCTTAAACTGATATATTCTAGGCTTAAGATTAGAAACTACATTTTAGAAAGCCTGTGCATATTGAGTATACAGTTTGAATTTGGATTTTCCGAAGTAACAAAACTGTAGGCCTCCTCCTTGCCAATAATGATTTCAAGGTTGGCACTTTTTAGACTACAGAGATGTTTGAGACACTAGAAGGTCTACTGCTAGGTAGGAAATTATGACCAGTGTTTATGTTGTGATCTACTGTTATTCCCTCCCAAAGAGGGGTCTTTCACGACAGCTCTGCAATACACAAGTCTCTGGGAGTAGGGTGACACCCAGAAAAGGGAAAGGAAGTCTCATACAGAATCCTAGTTCTGTGGACATTTGGAGAAATTGCTCAGGCCATCCATCACCTTCAACCTTGATGGCTGATACAGAGTCCCAGCAACTATAATGAATTTCTATCTCCTCCATGCTAACATGACACGTTGCCTTTCCAGCACAGCATTTTTACATACTACTATACTTTCATTGTATTTCCTTCTCCATACTGGACTGTGAATCCCTGGAGAGCAACTCTTGGCCACAGCCACACCCAGCGATCCTCTTTTTCTTTTTTGCTATACTTTTATTGGTACATTGTAATCACAATCACACATCACAATGAAGTCCAGAGTGATAGGGACATACATGCACACAGCACTTGGTGAGCTTCCCCCACCCCGATCCCACCTCACTTCCTCCCCTTCCTCCTACACGATATTGAGATTGGCATTGATAATTTTATATATGTACATAGCATCAATGGAAGTGTTTCCTTCATCAAGTCTCCCCTCCATCATTCCACTGGGGTTTTCCTCCTTTATCTGGAGTCCCTCTTGTATCCCAGTTATTCCCTAACTTCCACCACAAGAGAGAAAACATATGACCCTTCACTTTTTGCACCTGGTTAATCTCTCTTAGCATAGTATTCTCAGATCGTCTTTGACATGGTTTTCCAGGGGTGAGCTATAGCTCCACTGCCTTCACACTTTCCCAGTTTTCCATTTTCCTTTCAAAGTCCCAACAGTGCCTGCTTCTTGTGGACATTTAGCCAGCGGTGAAATAAGCCCTCTACAAAGTTCAGGTGTATTAACTGCCTATGGTCCTGAAATAAATTAGTATATTTATGAGGGAAAATAAAGTGATAGGGTACATATAATTGTAATTATTTTGAAATTCTATTCTCATGAATAGGGTGGATTTAACAATCTCTAAGGTCTTTTCAAGTGCTAAAATTTCGAATTCTGCATGACTTCTTACTATGACACTACTGACTCCTTTTTTCCAGGAAAGCTATGCAACAAATACTTAGAGTATCTGTCTAGCTTGTGAAAATCAAAGACAGTGAAATGTCAAAGGAAAGAGGAACCCATCAAGACAAAGAGATTGTATTTAATAGATCGTGGTGCATTTAGGCAACATAATAGAAAAATCTCAATGCCATTGAAGCTCATTATGAGAGCATTTGCAGGGTTCATTCCATGAATTAGATATAGATAAAACTGCCATGAACTTCTTCCCCCCCCCAAAAAAAAAGGTAAAAAGTAATGTAACAGTTCTTAGGTGGACTGTTACAGTAAGTGCTGGTCAGGTTATGGAAAAGTGCCTTTGTAGGTTTTTAAATGAGTTTTACTTCCAGTGTGAACCATAGGTCACCGATAGATGACTCCAGAGAAATACATATATTTTATATCTGGAAAACTCCCCAGACATAAGAATATTTATTTTGTCTTGATGGCTTTCTCCAGTTGCAAAAACTGAGATTGAAGTCAGTCGGGAAAACCATGCTTCCAATATTCTCTTCAATTTGCTTCTGTGGCAATTTAGTCAAACAACCTGCTTGGAAATAATCTATTTCTAGGACCTAGGTGGGGAAAACCTGCCACATTATATAATTCACTGAGCAGGCTTTGGCTCCCACTCTGCCAATCCATCTTAAATAGTGGCTACTGCCCTGCACCTAGCAATACATATGATCAAGCAATTTAGCACAAAAAGAGAAAAGCGCCACAACTTGGCATCCTCGTGGACATTTATCTTTGAGGAAACCAAATGGATCCAACTTTTGCCAGAGTTTAATAGCAAAGCTGTCACATTTTACACAAATGAGTGTGTAGTCTGCAGAGAATGGAAAGAGGGAATCGGGAGGAGGGAGAGGAGGCGCTGGGACTGCTGACTGGACTATTTTCAAAGTGGCTCCAGTTTTTAGGGGAGGGGCTGGAGCACTGCGCTTGGCAGGAGAGACGAAGTAGTTAAAATTATTACTAGCTAGGGGCCGGAACCTCGGGATGTGCATATAAAAGACTGCGCCTCCAGCGCAGAGCGCCTGCTGCTGCTGCGAGATCCAGGACCCGGGCGCACCGGCTCAGCCCCTCCATACCGGGAGGCCAAGGGGGAAGCAAAGGGGAACATTTGGCCCAAGCTGGGGTTCTGCTTCTCTTCTGGAACAGATACGGGACCCCCTAACACTTCTCTCTCCTATCCCCAAACGCGCACCCCCGGGCTCGTGCGCCCTAGCCAGGCACCCCCGCGCGCAGCCCAGGCACGCCTGGAGGCAGGTCCCAGCCGGAGGCGATGCGAGCAGCAGCCGAGCCAGCTGGGCTCAGGCGGAGGGAGTAGGGCCCGGCCGGGAGGCGGGAGGCTGCGGGGTTAGAGCTGCGGGCTGCACCACGGGCGAGGCCGCCTTTGCTCCGCCAGACACCTGCTGCTGCCGCCTCGCCGCGATGATGCGCGCGGTCTCTCTGCTGCTGGGCGCCGCGCTGCTCTGCGGCCATGGAGCCTTCTGCCGCCGGGTGGTCAGCGGTGAGTCGGGGGACAGTGAGGCGCTGTGGGGCAGAATCCCGGGGGTGAAGACTCTCTTGAGGGTCAGAAACCTGTACCGGGTAGGAGATCCGGAAGAGGCGAGGGAAACTCAGAGGAAAGTTTAAATGCCTTCGAAGTGCCTAACTCAGTAGCAGTGGAGCAAGCCCGTGGGTGGTACAGGTTTTTTTCCCCCCCCCGTAGGAGCGATTTCCCTTTTCTTAGTAAAACAGTTGGCCATAAGGCAGGGCTGGGCACCTGCAAAAGGGGCGGGGTAGGGCGGAGGCAGACCGATCTGAGACCAGGAGCCACTGCAGAGATGCCACCCCCTGTCGGTCTGGCTTCGTCCCCACACCACCGTGACCACATGGAAAATTTCTGAGAGCAGACCAGTTCTCCATGGGTCGCTTCCCGATGCCTGGGCAAAGCAGCCTTTGTTCTCAGCAGGATTGAAAAGGAATGGTGGACAGGTTCTTATGCACAGACGCCTTTTCTTTGCATAGAATGAGTTATGCATCCATAACTCATTCCAAGTTAGGGAAGTCTCAGATAATCAAGTCAGCTGGGGTTGAACAGAGGTGTGCTTGGTAATGACTGCAGGTTCCTGCATACGGGAGCACAATTAAATTTGTTGAATCAGCGCAAGTATGGAAATAGACCAAAATTGGCAAGCTTCCCACCGTGGTCTCCGATTTTTCTTTTCCTATGTTCAATGTGTTGAGCAATTTATATCATATGCCTCCTCCCTTACTTTTTGGGAAAGTCTTTTAAAAAGGGTGTAGATTTTAAGTGGTCAGGAGGAGAGTGAATAGGGTCTTAGAAGAAGGCCAACACAGCTATCCTTATGGAAATCCCTTGCTGTGCCCATGAAAGTGTTCAGATAAATATTTGTGGGACTTATGTGGGGGTGCGTTTTAAGGGTGAAGAGAGGTCTGTTTTGTAACATAAAAAGCGCAAATAGTCCTTTTCACATTTCATGCATCTGTACAACAGGTGTCCCTAGATGCACAGACGGATGACAGCAACTTAATCATTTGTGAAGCCAGACCTTTAGAAAGGGCATATTGAGATTAATTGTTAGTGATAGCCCCCCTCAGCAATTTGAAGTGTTCCACACTGTCAGAATATAATTCTTGAATGTCTCGGTATCAATCAGTTCACTAACTTTTTCAGGCAGTACAGAAGCTGTGACATTAGATCCTTTTCCTCCCTGACTTAGCTGAGAATAAAAAGTACCGGATATATTCCTATCTGATGGTGTGAATCACATAGCTACCTGCCTTTATCAGAATTATTCACCAAGTACTGAGTGCATGTATGCCGTTATCACTCTGAACTACATAATGATGCGAGATTGCAGCGCACCAGTAAAAGTATTTTAAAAAGAATTATTCATGCAAACAAATGAATATCAGAAATGATGCTTCAAATATAGGTTCTTTTTAAGCAAATAGAAATGCTTCATTTACATAAATAATACTCTTTTGATGTATTCTTGTTCAGATGTTTTAAAATTTCAAGGGAGAAGGAAAAATTATCTAAAGTAAAAATGGAATTTAAGAAAATTCTTGATGAAAAGTTTATTTTGTGTTTGTATTAGTACATACATTATCCCAAACCTTTTGCTGTTTTTCTGGAAGTGCCATCTGGAAATTTTCTAATTAACTGAACATGATATATTTGATTTAGCATAAATGATGATGTTTATTTGATATTAAAACAATTAGTTATGTTTTTCTGATGAATAATTTGATTGTCTTTAGTCGTAAAATTCACATTGAAGCTTCAACCATCTGTAGGTTGATTTGTGACTCTTATGCCTTTAAGACTAATTTTTAAGAAGACAGATTTCAGCCACAGTGGGCTTCCCTGAGAGCAGCCACAGTCTGACATGTTGGAAGCAATGTGTTCTAACAGGTCCACTGTCTGCATGAACCTCTTCCTGCCACTAGGGACTACTTACCAAACCTCCTCCCAGGTGTCTGAAAAGAACAGAAAACAGCCATTTTGGGGCCGTTATTTGGAACATAGTTAAAACATATGGAGTAAAGTTTCTACTTGTTAAATTTCATTACAACAATTTATAATTTTTATGTAGTATATTTAAATAATCACTTACCTTCACCCCACCCTGTCCCCAATACAGGCAACCAAAAATAATTATCCATAGAAGTTATTTTAATATTTTAAAATATTAAATAAGATGTCTTCTAGTATTTTTATATACTTTTACTGGTGCATTGTAGTCTCACCTCATAATACAGTTCAGAGTGATAGTGGCATACATGCACACAGCACTTGGTGAGCTTTCTCCTGCCTTCCTCCCAACTCCCTCCCCTTCCCCATACATGATATTGAGATTGGCATTTGTATTCTCACATATGTACATAACGTCAGTGGAAATGTTTCTTTGGTTAATTGTTCCTTCACTCACTACAACCTTTCCCTGGACCAGCTCCCTCGCTCCATTAAAGTTCAGAGAATTATTTAAAAATAAGCTGAAAATATTTTAGCCAGAATAAAATTGCAAACATTTTCTGACCTGTAAGATTTAATAGCTCCTAACAGGAATAAAGAAGGGCTTAGATACATGAATGTGCAATAAAAGTCTATAACCATGATAATAGTAATCAAAGAGTATTTACTGCATTTATGATTCTACATGAGGAACTACTTTGAGGAGTTTAGACCTGTACTGATTTCTTACTACACACAGAGATGTGCAGACAGTATCAGTGGGGGCTGCAATACTTGATTTTTATGAAGTAACTGGTAAGTAATGATATCTTCTTCAGGACAAAGATAAGAGGATTTTTACCTATGGTACATAGACAAATATGAAAAAGAAATCTTCAAAATTTAGGTCTGTAAGTTGACAGGATATATTTATTTATTTTTTTTACAATTTAATATCCAATTTAATTTTTTAAAAACTTAATGAAAAGTATAACAGAATCAAAATATTTAAAATAAGTACACTCACTACCCACTCCAGTAATTCATTTAGGTCATACCAACTATAGAATATGAAAAATAAATTCAGAAGTGTAATTACTTTAAAATACACTACTTCCACTTTCATCAATATTTTACATTTATGTATATATTCTATAGTGGAAGCAGAAATTCTCTCTAAAAACATTATCTCCTTAAAATCTTGAGGTGCATATTAGAGCCACAGACAATATCTGACATAAAAAATTGCAGTACAGGCCTTTTAAATTTGGCATTTCACTGGTACAATACAATGACCAAAGTATATAACTGTACAGTGCCTATACATTCCAGTAAGAACCATTATTTAATGTAGAATGATTAATACATATTCTACAAGGTGCAGTGAAGTTAGTAATTCTATAGGGTATGTCCTGACATACTTTTCAAATTGTACAATAACACAAACAACTTTGTTAAGGCCACGTTTTATTTGCTGATTAATGGACAAAAGGCAATGTGATTATTTTATTTTCAAATATTTTCTTGAAAGTCTGTGCTCATAAAAATCATGAAAAGTTGGAAAGACTGTTAAATCACTGAAATTTTAAATATATCTTACACAATCTTGTTTGTACAAAAATACAAGTTAAATATGAACATAAAGCAATCATGATAATTTTATGCAAATCTGTTTCATGTGATCTTAAGTTATATATAAAAGTTTCTTGGTTCTGTTGTTTCAAAAGATGAATACTAGATTGAGTTACTATCTATTGGCAAAGGACCCTAAAAAGCTTACTTTAGCATTAATCTTTTACATGGTTATGTGTGTTTCCTAATTTGAGATCACCTAAACACTGGATTAAAAAGAAGAAGAAGAAAAAAAAAGGGGGCAGTATTTCCATAAACCAACAAATAATTTGGCTGTCATGTATCATAAAACACAAAGAAACCCCACACATCTGTACAATAAACATTATGTTTTACACACACACAGGTGTACACATGCAAACAAGCATGTATGCACGCGCACATACACACCCATACATCCAGTCATAAGACAGAGCCTAATGAGGTGCTGCTTCCAGTTCAATATTCAGCTGTGTGTTTTTTCTTACTTCATCAAATGAATAGCTTTTTGTCACCTTCCCATTCTTGAAGACAGTATGGAGAAGATCGTGATCATATTCCTCAAGATCTCCTTTTCCTTCTTCAAAGAGCAAGTGATATTTTAAAAATTTGAAGTATTTTGAGGTGATGGGTTCATTTATTTGTTTATTTTACTTTTTCTTTTTAGTGCATGCAGAAGTGGTCCCCAACTGGTTTCTGCTGCAAAATGGCATTAAGTGTACTTCATGGTACCTCCAGATTTCTCCAGGACACTTTAATATTTATTACTTTAATGTCACTACAACTGGTCTACATTTTATTTCAGAGACTAGATGATTTAGAGACCTCTCTTTCTAATCATTCAGATAACATATAATATTGCAAATTCAGGGGTGATGACCAATACCCTATAGGTTGTTAATGTAATGTAATAGCAAAGGGGGTAGAAGAAAAACTGCTGAACATATCTCAGGCTATAGAAGAATTTCATAACGTCATCAAAAGAATAAAATGATGACAGTGTAGTTTTCAAAGATGCAATTACTTTAAGTATCTCTTGGGCAAGAAGGGACCAAATTAATCTTATTACTAGTCATTTAATAAACTACCCATTTATCATA
>PVJS01019372.1:0-33784 GCA_004027185.1 Glis glis | reverse complement strand
TGATGGTGATGATGATGATGGTGATGGTAATGATGATGGTGATGATGGTGATGGTGATGGTGATGATGATGATGATGGTGGTGATGGTGATGGTGATGATGATGATGATGGTGGTGATGGTGATGATAGTGATGGTGATGGTGGTGATGGTAGTGATGGTGATGATGATGGTGGTGATGGTGGTGATCATGATGGTGGTGATGATGATGGTGGCGATGATGGTGATGATAGTGATAGTGTTGATGGTGATTATGGTGATAGTGATGGTGATGGTGATGGTGATGGTAGTGATGATGATGGTGATGATGTTGGTGATGGGGATGGTGGTGATGGTGATGGTGATGGTGATGGTAGTGATGATGATGGTGATGATGTTGGTGATGGGGATGGTGGTGATGGTGATGATGATGGTGATGGGGATGGTGATGGTGATGGTGATGATGGTGATGATGATGGTGATGGGGATGGTATGGTGATGGTAATGATGGTGAAAACAAAGCTGAAACTTCTCTGTACACCGTAAGTCCTCCTGAGGAGCAGCTGCCCCTCACATCTCTGTTCCCTCATCATACTGCATGGCACCTCGCACACAGGAGGTTCTCAAAACATATGTTGTCGATGGGCTTGCTCTTCAAGTTGCTGAAAGCAAAAGCAAACTTGGGGTGGCTCAAGCTGGCCCCCAAGGCAAACTTCTTTGAAGTCGTGACTTGAGCTTTTTATTTCATTCCATGGTGTATCCATGTTTGTCTTACTTATAAATAACAAGAACTTTTTCCAAACTTTGAAATGATGCCCCGAGAAAACATGTCCTGTTTATATCTGTGGCTTTTGAGACACGAATCACCCCCACATGCACTGACACCCCACCCCAGGCCCCTGAGGCCACCACCCCATGTGTCCAGAGGTCCCCAGAGGGTAGGGTCAGGAGCCTGAACCCAGGCCGTTAAGCTAGGGCAGAGAAGACACTTCCCTCTTGGTAGTGCTGGGCTGGGCACTCAGAGGGCCAAGCTGAGCCTTTGGGGGGTCTGCCCAGCTCTCTGGAGTGCCACTCTGCCCCCCAAGAAGGCCGCGAGCCAGGCATGCCTTGATGCACCATGCTCACACCAAACGGGTGTCAAGATAAGGAGGCCCTGAGCAGGTCTGGGGAACAGCTTCAACCCTGTGTCCCGTGTCAGGCCACACAAGGACCTGCATATGTCCCCCCGGGCCTCCACCCACAGTCAGCGACAAGGGACAGCAGCGGTTAGGGGACAGTTACCCCGTCCACAGAGGAAGGATTTGCTCCCAGCCCTCAAACTCCCCTGTGTCAGACCTTCTATGCTGTTCCCCTCTCAGACGGTGAAGACGGCCGGAAAGAGGCCGGCCCTTACCCAGGACCAGACGTGGCCAGCCTGGCTTTCCACCCCACATGCCCCCTGCCTTCCTCGCAGCGCCCAGCCTCCCCAAGTTTCCATTTCCCCGTTTCTACAGTGGGCTCCCCGTTGATTTCAGCTGTCACAGAACAGCGAGCCGGAGCTGAGCGTAGTGGAAAGGGCCCACAGGTGGTCCAAGAGCAACACGCGTTCAGAAGTGAGCTGGGAGGGGCGGAGCCGTGGAATGTCTCCCGCTGACCCGGGCCTGAGCCGGTCCTGCTGCAGCTGACCTCTAGCATGCACCGGGAACCCAGTGAGCAGAGGGGGAGGCCATCAACCTCACTGTCCCCGCCATAGCTGGGGACACAGGTCTCTGCCCAGTCCTGTGCACCCAAGCAACTCACACCCGGGGAGGATGTTTACCGCTGGGGGCGTGCCGCTTACCTGAGACACCCGCAGTTTCCTGGGAGCTCAATGTTATCCGTAAAGTGTGGAAACAATTCTTGCGGTGTTAACACAAATGCAGCCATGTTTTGGAGCAAAATACAGGATTCCCATGGATTTTCAAGATCAAACACAAGACTCAAGCCACTGCCCCGCAATCCAGGCAGCACACCCTCCAGCTTTTCAGGAGACAAGTTCTTGAAGAGACTTTTACTGGGGAAGTGCTGCCCCGCTGGGGTCTCCGGGTCTAGTGTGGGGCCCTTGCGCCACCTGGTGTTCAGGTGGGGCATCACAGCCAGCTCCCGCCACCACCTGAAGGTAATTCAGGTGGGTGTGTTCTGGGGAGAGGGCTACCTGATGGATGGCAGCCTCACATCTTCAGGGCTCCCACCTGGCCCCACCAGCCTGCTTCCACCCCCTCTGGGTCAGGTGGTGCCTCCCACCTGTTAACCTGTTCACTCCCCGGGAGGGTCTGTACGCCCACTCTGGGTTGGGGCTGCAAGATCTGTTCTACCCGTTTCCCAGGTGACCCTAGGATCAGGTCACTCAGAAAGGAATGCAGTGGGTGAAGGTTGCAGTAGAGTCACCTGGGAGGACCCGAGACCCCACAGTGGTGCTCAGGGTACACGCCTTTCCACAGCTGCATCTGGCGCCCGCAGCGGCGATAGCGGCCCGTGTGGTCTCCATGCCAGTCTGCCCCGCGAAGCTCTGGCCTGAAGGACACTTTGGTGTCTCTCTGAGGGACGCCCAGTTCTTAACGAGGCTTGACAAAGCTCCTGGTCAGGTCTGCCTGGGACTGCGGGGCTTCAGGGACCTGTAGGTTGCCCAGTGTCCCGTATGGACACGCCCTGTGTTTAATGTGTGGTCCTTGTCAGGATGCCTGACATGTCAGTAGCACTGAGACCTACGTGCTGCCACAGTCATGGCCGGGCTCCACCAGTGATGACACTGGGAACGTGGGGTTTCAGTGCTGAAACTGGGGAGACTTGGGAGAGCCGAGCATGCCCGTCCTCCGGCCACCTGGGACTTGCACGATTGGATGCAAGTCCATCTATTGTTTAGAGTAACGTCCGCGGCATCCATCAATCCTTAAAGGGGCCTATAATCCCCAAGGATGGGAACTCCTGCACCCCCCACACCGAGGCAGCGCCCAGGAGTTAACTTGGCAACTGTGCCTGCAGGGAGCAGGATCGGCACACCCACCCACCGTGAAGCCAGGCGCTGCCAGGGCGCACTCTGGGCTGCTCGGGAGGGGAGTGGCCAGTCGGGCACCAGGGCATCCAGTTAGCTGGTCTCCTTGGTGACTTTGGGTTTGTTCTAGACGTGGTGAAGGAACAAAAGATGAGGAAGTCATTTAAAAAATGAGACCCATTCTTTTATTTAGTAAGCACTTGCTTAGCACCGGCTGTGTGCCAGGCATGAGTACGACCGTGGGCCGTGGGGCTCAACCCGAAACACAGCAGCCTAGGTCTGATTCTGCTGTAGGCTGACTCATGTTTGAACCCCAGCTCTCCCTGTATTGGCTGTGTGACTTTGGATAAGCTATGTCACCTCTCTGTGCCTCCCTTACTCTGTAAGATGGGGATGATAACCTCATGGGCCGAGTGAGGAAGCGCTGCCTGCCACACAGCAAGCCGGGGCTCAGACACTTAGCCCTGACACCGAGCTACTTCAAAATAAAGTCCTCAGCTGGCACAGTGACACACACCTGTAATCCCCATCCTTGGGAGGCTAAGACAGGAAGATCACAGATTCGAGGCCAGCCTCAGCAACTTAGCAAGACTCTCAGCAACTTTATCAAGACCCTGTTTTAAAATAAAAGATAAATGCCCCTGGGTTCAATCCCCAATACCAAAAAATAAAGGCCTCGTGCACTGCAAGTTGGCCACAACAATGGCAGAATCAACAAGAGACAGCCTCCCAGCACCCCTGTCTCGTCGGCAAGCTGCCTCACACCGAGTACGTTTTGCTTGTGGGGTCGGTGCCAAGTCAGAGCCTGTGCAAAGAATCCTTGGTGGTGACATGAAGTTTCCAGCCTACAGACCTGGCACCTGTGGCAACAAGTCCCTACAGGCACAAGGGTCTGCAGGAGGACAGAGCCAGGCGGCTGGGGAGGAGTCACAGCGGCCACCGAGTAAGGGATGAGTTCAGCAGGGCTGCACAGCACGCCCCCTTCCTGTGCGCTGCAGAAGAAATGCAGGAAGGGAAGGGTGTACTGGGGCGGGTCGTGTCCTCCGGGCTGGAGAAAGCTCCAGGTTCAGCCCCTACTCCTTCATCTTGGTATGGATTTCTCTATAATCACACCAGTTCGGTCTCAGAGAGCCCTCTGCTGTCCAGAGCTGAGAATGCAGCCCACGGAACCAAGTTTAATTCGTCAAGATGCAGGTTCCAACAGTCCTGTGGCGGAGGTCCGAGGTGCCCGCGAGCTAAAGGCACCCCTTAAAAGGCGTCTGAGCCCCTGTTCTTGGCAGGAGGTACAGCTCAGGGGTGATAAAGGACACAAGCACAGGCCAGCCGCCCATGGTGGCACTCCGTTCTGGAGAGCACCTGCAACACTTGGTGGCTCCCACCTGATGTCGCTGAGGTCACAGGGCAACTCCGCGACACCCTAGGCCTTGCTGCAGGCTGCTCTCTACCTGTGCGCGAGCTTCCCAGAAACAGGACCCCTTCTAGGACGCCCGTGGGAACATACAATGACAGACACTTTGGAAAACAGCTCAGTAGTTTCTCAAAGAATGAGACATAAAACTGCTGTGTGAGAGGGGCCGCTCCACCCCCCCCCCTTTGATTCCCAGTCCGGGTCTTCAGGCTCTACTGCCTTTTATTAAAAGCATGGTGCTGCTGGGCGTGGTGGCGCACGCCTGTAATCCCAGTACTAGGAGTCTGAGACAGGAAGATCACAGGTTCAAGGGCAATCCCAGCTACTTAGGGACACTCAGCAATCTAGCAAGACCCTGTTTTAAAACAAAAAATAGGGCTAGGGATGTAGTTTGGAGGTAAAATGTCCCTGGGTTCAATCCTCTCTCTCTCTCTCTCTCTTTCTCTCTCTCTCTCTCTCTCTCTCTCTCACACACACACACACACACACACACCATAAAATAAACAAACAAAACCCACAGTGCTGTTGAAAGGAAAGGTGAATACTCCCCTTGACAAGGATGAAGAGGCGCTGGGCCTGCAGTGTGCATCCAGTTAAGGTACTTCTGCCTGCTTCGAGGCTTTTCCACCTCTAGGTATATACCCCAAAGAAGTGAAAGTGGGGACTTGGCTGTGTGTGCACCCTTGTTCATAGCAGCACTGTTCACAATAGCCAGAAGACGAAGACAACTTAATGTCCACTGACAGATGAATGCCTAAGCAAGATGTGGTATATCCATACAATGGAATATTATTCAGCCTTAAAAAGGAATAAAATTTTGATATCTGCTACAGCCTGGATGAACTTTGAGGACTTTATGCTGAGTGAAATAAGCCAGTCACAAAAAGACAAATCCTGTATGACTCCATTTATATGAGGTCCCCAGAGTAGGCAAATTCACCACACGACCCAGAAAGGGGGCTTCCAGGGGCTGGGGGCAGGGGAAAGGGAGTTAGTGTTTAACGGGTGCCGAGTTTCCATTGGGAAGATGAAAAAGTTCTGTGGATGAATGGTGGCGATGCTGACACAGGGACTGTACTTCATACCACTGAACTCTACACTTAAAAAGGATTGCAATGAGCCGGGCGCGCAGGCACACGCCTGTCATCCCAGGACTTGGGAAGCTGAGACAGGAGGATCGCAGGTTCAAGGCTGGCCTCAACAACTTAGTGAGGCCCTTACCAACTTAGTGAGACCCTGTTTCAAAACAAAAAATAAAATAGGACAGGGAGTGTAGCTCAGAGGTACTGGGTTCAATCCCCAGTACCATACCAAAAAAAAAAAAATGACTGGAATCACAAATGTATATTCTACCACAACAAAAAAAACAAAATGGCATTTTTAAGAAGCATATACTGCCCCTGTGAGAAGTTAACTCCTTCTCTTCTGAGTCCCCACCCAAAGGGCCCGCCCTGAGTGCTGGGGTGTCCAACTGCCTCTGGGGGCCACCGGCACCAGCCCGCCTTAACCCTGACTGCAGAGCTTCTCCACTGGAGGCCGGGTGTGGCGGAGGCAGGGTGTGGCTGGTAGAAAGGCGGATCCGCTCTGAAGGATGGGTCTCTTGTGAGGACAGCCTGTCACAGTGAGGACAGCCTTTGAGATGCCTGAGGCTGTGCCCTGGTGCCTGGGCTCCCCTCCCCCTCCTGCCTCCCCCAGTCCTTCAGGCCCCTGGGTCCTTTCTGTCCCTAGAACACACCAGCCTCGTTGGGCCTCAAGGCCTTGACGTCCAGTGCTGGGAGCATGCGCAGGCCACCCACCTCCGTCCCCGTGCAGGTAGAATGGCTGCTCAGGCTCAGCGCTCAGCCTCCTCACCGGAGCTCCCGCCTCCCTCACCCACCGCCGCTGCTCGGCCCCTCCAGAGCACCGCGCGTCCTCTTGTCACCTGTCATCTTGCACATTTATGTTTTACTTGCTGTTTTTCTGTGCATCTCAGGGACAAGGGCCTCCAGGGTCACATTCCCCATCCCCCCATGGCCTGTGATCTACAAAGGCTGGTCAGGTGGCCCCCCAACTCACAGATGCAGGCTGAAGCTAGCCAGTAACCCCCCTCAAAGGCCCCTGCGGCGGCAGGGAGAGAGGTTTAAGGGCACAGGGTGAGGATAA
Organism: Glis glis; assembly: GCA_004027185.1. Taxonomy (NCBI): domain Eukaryota; kingdom Metazoa; phylum Chordata; class Mammalia; order Rodentia; family Gliridae; genus Glis; species Glis glis. Next base: position 27,247 of record PVJS01019372.1, on the reverse strand, counting down.
CAGAAACCTCCACCTTTTAGAATCGGAAGCCAATGTACAAATGGCATTTCTCAGTAGCAAGTTCAAGACAGCGGGTTCCCAAGTGATGTCAAATAAAAACCACAGGTAACTGTTGGAGACTAAGCTCCTGCAGGCCAGGCTAACGGGAAAAATGGAGTCGTTCATGCTAAAGCTCCATGTCACCAAGCTGAAACTAAACATCTGACCTTCCGAATGAGAATGAGAAAACGGCCAATTTCCCAAACAGGCCAGTTTCAGTTGGCATGATTAAGTTCTGCTTTATCCTCACCCAAAAGAAGTAAAGTCAAAAAACCTCACACTGGGGAATCAGCTCTTTCCCACCGCTCCGCCCCGTCACTGCCTAACAAAGAAGAGACTGGAACAACCCACCCGCCGCGTGGGGGTTTCTGCTTCGAGCCTGCCTGGGAAGCCAACCTCCTTCACTGACCATCAGAACACTTATTTTTATGAAATGAAATGTTGCCCAGTTCTAGAATAGAAAAGAACACCAATTAAGATCATTCAACTAAATTGTAGTCTAGTCCTTCGACAATGGTAGGAAGGCACGACCACACACAGCCTGGTTTTCCACGCACGCCCCAGGCCCAGGGAGAAGCCACTAGAAGCTCCTCCAGGTGCTTCTAAAGCAAATGGGGCCAGAGGGGCCTGTGCAGCAGCAGCTGTCCCCCAGGAGCTGTTCTGAGGAGACACTGGTGTTGAAATGCCTGGCCCAGAGGAGGCCCAAGTGCTCAGAAGAGCCAGGTGACAGGCTGGGGTAACTGGGCCGGGGAGGAGCCACCGTAGGGTTAGGAGCTAAAGATGGCATCGCCCCGGGAGGCGAGGGCTTGCAGCTGAGGCGTCTGGACCCTGGCCTGCCTCTCCCAGGGAGACCTGCTGGCCCCGGAGAACAGGGATCAAGGGCTCTACAGCAGCAGAGGACACCGATGTCACCCTGCTCCGGATTCGGTTAGTTCAGTCCTTCCAAACACCCCAGGCTCTTTCCCCACGCAGCTCCACTGGTCGAACCAAGAACCCAATTCCCCTTCCCAGTGACAGCGGCTTCTCTAGGGCCCCCTCCGCACACGTGCCCAGCGCACAGGAGCCCTGCACCTGCCTCCTCCGCTGCTCTCGGCTTCCTGGCTCCGCACGGGACCTGTCCTGTTTCTCCTGGCAGGCGCTGGCCCTCGGGTGGGATGGAGAGCGGGCGAGGGTCCTACAGGGCACCAGCCGGGGCCAGCCCGATGCTCACTGGGCCACCTCGGCCTCTGCTGTAGGAATGAACCCCAGGGCTTCCCCACCGCCAGCGGCCCTGTGGCTGCTTCTCGAGGTGAAGGAGCCGAGGAGCTGAGCAGCCACAGGCGGGCGGGGTGAGCAGTCCACCAGTGCACCCCAGACGGGGCTCAGTGATGCTTACCCATGCCAACCAAAGGGACGATTCTGAGGGAGGGACAGTCCCAGAAAACAAGCGGTTCATGGGGATTTCTGACATTCTGGCCACCATATGGGATTTTACTCTCACTTAAGAATCTTTCAAAACCCAACGTGTCTCGTATCATAGGATTCCATAATTTGTTTTTATATGAAGTGCCCTTGCACAATTTGATAAGAGATTTTTGCCGTTTCACTCATACGCAACACATATCGCTCTGGACACCTGAGAGACCTCGTGTTTCGAGTGCCACGCGTCCGTCGCGGTGTGAAGGAAGGCTGCGGAGGCTCGCGTAAACTGTCGTTTATTAGACTGGGTCTGGACACAGCAGGGAGGCTCCGCGGAGCCGCGCGGCCTGGGCCGCTCACTTCTTCCACTCGTTCTTGTCGTAGTCCCACTTGGCAGAGAAGCCCTGGATGGGGCTCACCTTCATGTCGAGCATCCGCTTGGTCTGCATGGCCACCCAGTCTTCGTCGAAGGTGTGCGGGATGGGGCCATACACTACGGTTCAAAACAACCTCATGAGGCAAGACTGCCTTCCCGGGGCACCCCGACGCCAGTGCCTGCAGGGTCGGGTCCTCCCCAGCCACGGGGCAGAGCTACGCCGCTCACCCGCTCACTAATGTGGCTTTACTTCTGGGCACTGACGACATGTCTCACTTATTCCCGTTAGTGATAAAACCTGCAGGCTGGAGCAGACAGCCTCCCCACAGGCCGGCGCAGGCAGAGCCAGCAGCGCTCGGGACCAGAAGGCTCGGACGTGCTGCTACCACCCACCAAAAGCGCAGGGTACGCCCACGCCCGAGGCCAAGGCCCGAACCTGGGAGAACCGCGCTAGAGCAGGCGGCCCGGCTGTCCTCGCGCCCAGGGGCAGAGCACTCCGCCCTCCCCGCTCCCACCTTGCCTAGGTCATCTTTGATAACTGACTGGTCAGTGGCAGTGTGCCACACAGAGCGGGCAAATATTCACCGCCAGACAAGGACGGCCGACAATGAATAAAGCCACCCTGGCTTATAAACGAATCTCACAAGACGTTAGTATGCCAGGCCTGGAAAGCTAGCCGCAGCAGCCCGGATGGAGGTCCCTCTGGCTCCGAGGCTGGTGAAGGCCCAGCACCGAGTGGCACCACAGGCCGGAGCTGCCCTGGCTCGTCCTTCTTCCCTCCACTCACCATAGCGCTTCTCCCAGATCAGAACGAGGGCGGTGAAGCCGATGAAGAACAGGGCCGTGCCCACCACCGTCTTCCACTCGTTGGTGCTCCTGTTCATCTCAGCGAAGCTCTCGTTGAACTGGATGCGGTACACTGGATGGACAGAGGAGTTGCTTGCATAAGAGCGGGAAGGAGACCACAGCCCCCCCACACACACAGAGCCCGTGCCCCCCAAGCAACAGAGCTGAGCGCGCAGGCCTTGGCCTTCACACACAGGCACGTGGGGGAGGGAGGGAAGAGCGCATGGAGTCTGCCGAAACTCTTTCTCTGGACCACAGCCAGGGGTCTGGGTGGTCACACTCTTTCCAGGCCTTTCGTAAGGAGCAGTAGGTGTTTTGCCGGTTTTCTCAAAATGGTTTACAGCAAGCAGAGTCCCACCCAGCAATGTGCGCGGGGAGGCAGCATCCACACTGCTCCCCTGGGGCTGGCGCCCAGCACAGTCACACGGAAACCCGGCAGTGGCCCTGCAGGGCGAGGCTGCCCTGGCACCCAGAACAGAAGCACATCTCCGCGCCAGCGCCCGCCGGTACCCACACTCCACTTTCTCGTCCTTGGACAGGCTGCTCCAGGAGGCCTTCTCCTTCTCCTTCAGCGCCTTCTGACTGGCAGACAGCTGCTTGACGTGCGCCACGTCAGGCAGCGGGTAGTCGCGCCGGTCGACGTAGGCGGGGAGAGCATAGTCCTCGCTCTTCACCACACTCCCTGCAACACATCGAGAAGTAGGTGAAAATGCGCGGGCTGCAAGTCCAGGCAGGACAAGGTGGTGGGCCGATGGCTGAATGCAAGCGTGCCACTCAGCAAACGAAACCCGCCGGGGCGACTGCTAGAGAGCCGGCGCCAAGGCACCCGAGGCGGCGCTCCCCGCGCGACGGCGTCAGGTGGGACCAGGGCTCTCAGGGTGCCCTGCCTGGACCGGAGACTGGACCCCAAGAGGCCCTGCTGCAAGGGATGCCAGTAAGAACAAAAGCATAAAACTCAGAAGAAACATATTCCAAAGCAGAAGCAAAAGGAGGCCGCCGAGGTGCCATCACAGGGCCCGGCGGTGCCCGAGCAGGGGCTCAGGGAGGGCATCAGAGGGCCGCCTGCATCCACTCAGCAAGTACTTACCAAGCGTCTACTGCTCGCTGAGGGCGGCACTAGACATTTGGGAGCACCAGCAAATGAGTCAAGGGCTCCTGCCTGGTGGTACTCACTCTAGAAGAGGAAGCCAACTAGACGTACCAAACGTGCCGTGACATGCTAGGGGCACACGTGCAGCAGGAGGCGGGTGATGCGCCCGCAGGACCGCGGTGGTCCTAGGACTCCAATGGAAGAACTGTGCTCACTGAGTCACAGAACGTGCCGGTGCTGCTTTTTGGTCCCTTTTGAAACCGTCCATCACGGCCTCACGTGTGCACACAGCTACCACGCACACCCTGACCGAGAACCCCAAGCTGGGAGAAGGGCTGCGTGGAGACCTCGCTCTGCCCTTGCCGCTCTCCTGCCTTAAAGTGAGCACGGGCTTGTGTGCTACACAAAGAGGCAAACGTTCAGACACAGAGAAAAGCACTCTTCACTTTTACTTAGGGTTTCCCATTGCTAAAAGCTATTTCTCCAGTTCTATCCTACATCTGCAAGAGCACACTGGTCCCCAAACTGGAAGGAGGAAGCCCTGGCACAAATGCTTCACCTGTTAGCTGAGCCACACGACACAGGTCTCCACATCATGTCAATGGAGAAGCACAACATTAAGCCCAAACGAAACGGCAGATTCCCCGGCATTGATCTTGGCCGGGCAGACAAGTAGCACACTCACGTACGTATCCTCGACTTCATCCCAAAAGGATGTGAAGGAAAATGGCCAGAATTACTTTCCAACTTGAAAGGCCATATACTGAAAATTCTTACCAAATTCAGCCCCACCAAAAGTCTTTAGAAGGTTTAAAGCACTCAGCTTACACATGGGTTATTGAAGTAGATGTAAACTGGATTGTGAGAATGTTCTAGAATCAATCATGGTGATAATAGTGAATATATGAAAAACCAGTGAGGCATATACTTTAAATGAGTGACCGTGTTATGTCAATTACATCTCAGAAAGCTGTTATAAAGATGTAAACTCGCATACCCTGGAGCACGCTAGCCAAAAAATGACATATTCTAGAAAAAAAGAATGGCCAACTCACGTCTCAGGGCTCTTCAGAGCTTTGGGCCGATCCCCCAGGAAATGAAGGAAGAAAGCAAAGGCCCACACACCAAACACTCCTTCTTGAAAAGGGACAGAAAAGCAAAGATTTCACAGTCTAAAGCGATGCCTGTCGTTTTTTCCCCAACCAGCAGTTTCTGCCAAACTTCTGCCCAAGAGATCTGATGAACATGAGCTCTCTGCTCACTTCAATGTGTCACCCACAAACCTCCCAACTGACAACGGTGGCCACCAATGGTGTTTGGTACCACTCTAAAACTTTATGTTGCCAGGCATGGTGGCACATGCATGTAATCCCAGTACTTGGGAGGGTGAGACCGGAGGATCCGGGTTCACGGCCAGCCTCAGCTACTGTATAGTGAGGCCCTCCGCAACTTAGTGAGACCTGTTTCCAAATAAAGAATAAAAAATAGGGCTGGGGGCGTAGCTCGGAGGTAGAATGCCCCTGGGTTCAATCCCCAGTACCGCAAAAAAAAATAAATAAATAAAATAAAACTTTATGTTGAAAACAGGTACTTGAGAGGCTGAGACAAGGAGAGGACCGCAGATTCAAGACCAGCCTCAGCAACTTAATGAGGCCCTTAGCAACTTAGGGAGACCCTGTTTCAAAATAAAAAATAGGGCTGAGCCGGGCGTGGTGGTGTACACTTGTAATCCCAGTACTTGGGAAACTGAGACAGGAGGATCACAGGTTCACAGCCAGCCTCAGCTACTTAGTGAGGCACTCCCCAACTTAGTGAGATCCTGTTTCAAAATAAAGAATAAAAAATAGGGCTGGAGGTGTAGCTCAGAGGTAAAATGCCTCTGGGTTCGACCCCCAGTACTGTAAAAAAAAAAAAATAGGGCTGGGGGTGTAGCTCAGAGATAGAATGCCTCTGGGTTCAATCCCCATACCCAAAAAAAAAGGAAAGAAAGCAAGTTCACATGTTGTTCACGTATGACTCCTATAATTGAAAGTTAAAGAGACTGCAGGTCTTTACCTGCTGGAGATGAAAATAAATCAAACGAAACCCAAAAAAGGAAAAAACAACAACAACAACAGGAAAGGTACAAGCCAAGCCAAATTGGAATAAAATGTAATACTATCATAGTTAACTTCCTATGGTTGTAACAGAACACTTCTTTCCAAATGTATGAATAAACAAGGAATTTTCTTACCTTTTTTTTTTGGTGGTACTAGGAATTGAACTGAGGGCCTTGTACATGCTAGACAAGCACTCTACCACTGAGCTATACCCAGCCCTTTTTTAAGATTTTATTTTAGAGACAGAGTCTCACTAAATTGCCCAAGCTGACCTGGAACCTGGAATTTTTCTGTATATTAGCTACTTAGTTAAACAACACATTTCATTAATACTGTTATTAAATTGTATTTTACAGTCTGGTTCACGGTGCTAAGTAGTGTGCAGAATACAGACGTATCATCCACTGCAGGACCGCTTCACTAAGAAATCCACACAGACTGGGAATAGTGGGTGCCGGTGATGGGGCCTGTACCCCACCAGCTTTCCTGTCTAACCTCACAACCCACAGCCCAAGCCGTGTGCTTGAGCTTGCGTGCCTTTAGCACCAAAGCCTCCCCTCCAAAAACCTTCCCTGAACCGGGCTCAGGCTAAACGCTCCTACTCGGGACACTGCTTACTAAAACACTATCTTCATCCACCTGGCCCGCTCCACGTTGCAAACATCCTGCAGAAGCACCCACGGCTTGTTCTTCCTATTCTCAATGCCTAACAGCATCTGGTTCAAAGAACATGCTCAATAAATGTAAAACTACGTTGGTTATAAGCCAGGCACAGAACTAAAACCCTTATATGTGTATTTCAGGTGAGGTAACAGTGTTAAACTTCAGCAGCTAGTCCATGACAGAAATGAGATTCGAACCCAGCTCAGGAGGAAATCCAAGTTCTCTGGTTCCCTTATCTCACCGCCTCTACAATGTAAACAAAAGGGAAGGTGACTAGTTTCCAGTACTGGGGATGGGGGATCATTGAAGTCAGACATAGTAGAGAAGATCTCTTGAAAGGAATGAACTTGAACCTGAAAAAAGCAGGATGGAAAAGGGGGAAATAACCATATAAGCCAAGACCCAATGGCCAGTATTCCACAGGACTCATAAACACTCCTTTAAACTATGCCCTGCTGAAATATTTGTCTTCCCCTAATGTCCCTCAACTTCAAGATCAAGATCATGGGCATCTTTGAAACCCTAGCATAGCCTGCTATGCAGCAGGAACAAAATAAAATTAACTCGACATGTTTAAAAGTAGGAAAAGTCACACTTACCATGTGCTCGAGCACACACGGAGGTGGAAATGGCTCGCTTGCCGATCAGGCTAAATGCCCTGGTAGCCAACATCCTGAAAGACAGAATGCACGCATTTGCTATGAATGAAGGCAAACAGCTGCTAGTGCTAAGTCTGCTTTTTGTCCCAGAGCATTTTGGAAGTAGATGCAATTCATTTGTTCACTTCTCCCCAACATAAATGATCCATTTTTTATAACTGATTCTGAATTCCCAAAGTAACCTAGGAGGGGGTTTTTCTTCATAGCCAGTATGCTTTTATGGAGCTTCTTGACAAGCAAACTGCCATAATAGATTCATGCTTTGAGCAATTAATAGAAAACTGGCCTTAGAAAACAGGGAGAGAAAGAATCTACGGTGACTGGATAAGCTAGAAATCAATAAAGCACTGTACTGCCATGACGGGCTCTGCTCCTTGGAGGGAAAACGGTTAACAACAGCTCATGCATCAGAGTATTTAAAAACATGATCAGGGAGTGGTGGCGCACTGGGCCTTTAATCCAAGTACTTGGGAGGCTGAGACTGCAGGATTCCAAGTTCAAGGCCAGCCTCCGCAATTTAGAGACCCTGTTTCAAAATAATGGGTTGAGGCGTGTAACTCGGAAGTACAATGCCCCTGGGTTCAATTCCCAGTACCCTCCCCTCCCAAAGAAGAAAGAAAAAAAAAGGGAGGGAGGGGAGATCCCTAGTACACGCATGGATTGGAAGGGGCAATCAGAGAAGGCTGCAAACACGGCCCTGGCCCCCTTCCAATCCCTGCGGACAAATGACGACCTAGATGACCCCCTTCTCACCGGGCCCTCTGACTACACGTCCCCCTTTCGGACGACCTTTCAGAGGCCTGCTCACGACGAAACAGATTCCAAAGCACTTGAAAATGCACCCCCCACCCGGTAGAAGAAAAAGAAGCGTGACGTCAGGGCTGAGCTCGCCTCTAGCTCAGGCCCCGCAGAGCCACGGAGGACGCGGGGGCGCCGGCCGAACCTGGACGCCGAGCGCCTGCGGGGGCCGCGTCACACCTGGGGTGGCGCAGACCCCATCTGCGGGGAGCGGCCGAGGCTGCAGGCGGAGAGCGGGCGGCCTCCCCGGGGCCGGCCTCGGCCAGCGGGCGCCCCAAGGTCAGAGCCCGAGGCCTGCGCACGCGTCCGCTGCGGGCACGATGCAGCCGGGCCGGGCGCTCCAGGGCTGCACCGAGGCCGCACCCGACGGCCCCCCGCGCCCAGATCCCACAAACCGGCCTCAATGTCACCGCGCCCCAGGCCCACCGCCGCCTCCCGCTGCCGCCCGCCGCCAGCCGCGGGCCCCTGGCGCGATGGCCCCCATCCCCGAAGCGGCCCGGCTCGCGGCCCCGCGCCAGCAACCCTGCGCCTCACCTGCGTCGCCGTCGCCCGCCGCGCCCGCCGCGACCGCCCTCTGCGCCCCGGCTGCCCGCGACCGGAAGAGCGAAGCCAAGACCGGAAGAGCGAGGCCGCGCCGCGGAGCACCACGGGATCGGGGAAGCCCCGCCCACGCCCGCGCGCGCAGAGGCGGGGCGTCGCGAAGGTCGCGAAAGCCCGGGCCGGGCCGCGCTGCTTTCCGGCAGGCGCGAGCGAGACCGCTTTCCGGCGGGCCGGCGAGGAGCAGGAGCGCGCGACGACCGAGCGGGGCGGCGGCTGGTGAGGGCCAGGAGTCGCCGGGGCGGCCTGCGGGCCCGCCGGGCTCAGCATGCCCGGGGTGAAGCTGACCACCCAGGCCTACTGCAAGATGTTGCTGCACGGCGCCAAGTACCCGCACTGCGCCGTCAACGGGCTGCTGGTGGCCGAGAAGCAGAAGCCGCGCAAGGAGCAGCTGCCGCTGGGCGGCCCGGGCGCGGCGCACACGCTCTTCGTGGACTGCATCCCCCTCTTCCACGGCACGCTGGCCCTGGCGCCCATGCTGGAGGTGGCCCTCACCCTGGTAAGCGCGGGCGGGCTCGACTTCCGGGACCCGGGGCCTGGGAAGGGACGAGCCGGCGCTGGCGATCGGGAGCCGGGCGCACTGCGGGGTGTGAGTTGCGGGAAGTTCCCAGCTGTCGGGCCTGGGGCGTGCTGGCTGTCCGTCCTGGCGCAGGTCGTTGCCCGGGAGCCCCGAGTCCCAGAGCCAGACCCCGAGGAAAGCAGGCTCCCCGGGGACGTGCCTGAGTTTCGTGCAAGGAGAACTTGTTCGCCTAGTGACTAGCGACTTTTCTAGAAAGCTCCCGTGGTTTTAAAAGCTAAGGAATAGTCGTGGAGTTAAAAGGTAGGAGCAGGCCGGGCGTGGTGGCGCACGCCTGTCATCGCAGTACTTGGGGAGACTGAGACAGGAGGATCATAGGTTCGGTTCAAGGACAGCCTCAGCAAGTAGTGAGACTGTCATCGACCTAGCGAGACCCTGTTTTAAAATAAAAATATAAAATGGGACTGGGGGTGTGGCTCGGAGGTAGAATGCCCCTGGGTTCAATCCCCAGTACCACAAAGAAAAAGAGATTCAGCATAGATTCAGTGTACAGGTAAACTGGCTGGTAATTGGATTTTAGGCAGTAGCTTTTTCAGTTACTGGGATCAATGAAGGGGAAAAAAAGATCTATAAATTCCACTAATACTTGAAGAGGACATAAACTGTAGCCTCAGACCTCCCTGCCTGATCTGAGGTATTGTTTTTTATTTAAGAATAAACTAATAGCTGGGCGTGGTGGCCCACCCTTGTAATCCCAGTACTTGGGAGGCTGAGACAGGAGGATCACAGGTTCGCGGCCAGCCTCAGCTACTTAGTGAGGCCCTCTGCAACTTACTGAGACCCTGTTTCAAAACAAAGAATAAAAAAATAGGGCTGGGGGTTTAGCTCGGAGGTAGAATGCTCCTGGATTCAATCCCCAGTACTGCAAAAAAAAAAAAAAAAGAATAAACTAATGCCTGCAATCCCAGTACTTGGGAGGCTGAGACAGGAGGATCATAAGTTTAAGACCAACTTCAGCTACTTAGCAAGACCCTGTTTGAAAACAAAAAGGGCTGGAGGTGTACCTCAGTGGTAGGGTAACCCTGGATTCAATCCCCAGTACCTCAAGGGGGAAAAAAAGAAGAAACTGTAATACTTAAAAAATGCTAGTTAGTTCATGCAAGAGGTAAAGTTTGAGGAAGTGTAGGTAGATAATCCTTTATGCCTCCCACCAAATAAAATAAACCCATTTCTTAGTTTACCTGATTACAACATCAGAGGTGCCTTTGGGCAAACCGTCATCCTAAGGTTACTGAGCACATCTTTGAATGTCTGTTAAAGTTAAACTGAGGGGCGGGGCGTGGTGGCACACACTTGTAATCCTAGTACTTGGGAGGCTGAGACCCAAGGATCACGTGTTTGCAACCAGCCTCAGCAACTTAGGGAGGCCCCTCAAAACTTAGTGGGACCCTGTTTCAAAATAAAATAGGGCTGGGCGTATAGCTTGGAGGTAGAATGCCCCTGGGTTCAATCCCCAGTACCGCAAAAAAAATGAAAGAAAGAAAAAAGTTTAACAGAGCCATCACGTGAATGTCTTCATATTATTTCTGGGCAAGAGACATTTAATCAGTACAAGGTATTCATAAACTCAGCCATAGTTCCTGAAGAAGTGTGCTGTCGGTATCTGCAACATCTCTGGGGAGCACAAGTTCATGTTTGAATCCAGGTCTTTCTAACCACCCGTCTTAATTGTTGTGTTAGCGAGGGAATTGCAGGGTGATTGGCTCTGTGGAGCGCTTTGACTCCAGGGACCTGGGTTCACCAGTAGCATTTGTGCAGGATCATCCAGTTCTCCGCTAGGTGTTTTTGAGGATCTGCTGCTCTGTGCCAGGCCTGTGCTGGGAAAGACGTGGCTGTGGGTTGAACACAGAGCTTCCTGGGGAGTCAGGGCAGTCAGGCGGCCCGGAGAAACTGACATGTGGAGGGAGAGGGACCAGGAAGAGGCCGTGGCCAGAAGGGTGAGGGCGGTTGTTTGTAGATCACACCGAAGCCTTGGAGCACCGTCCCCAGGACAGAGGGAAGCACTGGGAGTCACATGAAGAGACGGGTGTCTTGAGGTGACGGCTCCAGCATACAGCAGAAAGGGTGTTGGAGCCAGGCGTTCATCCAGGACTAGAGCAGGGAGGTGGCTAAACTGAGTACAGTGTAGATGCTCAAGAAGAGAATCCCCAGGGCTCACGCACGAATGGGGAGGGGAGGACGGGAGAGCTCTCCCAGTGGGAGCATTGGTGCCACTCCTTGAGGGAGCACAGGCAGAGAAACAAGATGGAGGGGAGAGGTTACTTCCATCTGCCACATACTGAGTCCTAGTGCTGAAAGTCCAAACATGGGCCTGGAGCTCTGGGCTGGAGATGGGATCCAGCCCTCACCGTGGCTTGAAGCCATGAGCGGGTCACATTACCTGGGGCCCCTGTGGAGTGAGAAGCCTGAGGGATGCTAGCTTTTGTGGGGTGGGCAGAGGAAGAGGGGTCGCAAGGTAACTGAGGAGCAGCCAGAGGGGTAGGAGGAAAATCCTGTCTCGAGAGGAGCTGGTGGGAGAGGCTCACCGAGTTCTGTGTACATGTATGCCTCTCTCACCCTGAACTTCTTCAGGGTGTATGATTACAATGCACCAATAGAGTAATAAAAAACAGAAAGGAACTGGAACTTTACTTCGAATGTCCAGTGGCACTTTTTTATTTTATTTACTTATTTATTTTGGTGGTGGTACTGGGAATTGAACCTAGGGGCATTTTGCCTCTGAGCTACACCCCTGGCCCTTATTTTAGTTTTAAACAAGGTCTCACTAAGTTGCTGCACGCTGGCCTCAAACCTAGGATCCTGCTGTCTAGCCTCCCACGTACTGGGATTACAGGCCGGTGCCAGCATGCCTGGCCACTAACACTTATTCTTAAGAAGCCTTTGCAGGCTGTATTCCTGTCTTGGGATATGAATGCAATACTTGAGAGAATTGAACATACTGACTGTAAACAACTGCATTGGGGAACATGAATACTTCCCCAAGGAGCAGGGCTGCCTCCAAACCACTTCCCTGGAGAGGGAAGATGCCCAGACAGGACCTTGACGCCTAAGAGCCAAGCAGCGCCACTGCCACCACCTGGAGTGAAAGGGACACTCGGGGCCCCTTCTGACCTCGCTCCCCCGCTCTGTCACACTGCTCTCCAGTCTCCCCCAGACCTGCCCTTCAGTGTGTGAGTCTCTACCAGCAACATCAGGTCCAGGGTGCACTCCTGCTGTGAGTTCTCCCCAGTGAGACCAGCAGCCCAACTCCGTCCCTGCGGAGTGGCAATGTTCACACAACCTTTCTTACATTCTCCACAGCTCTGGGTCAGCCTCACATATGAAACGACCAATCCCTTGCAAATGAAATGCCTTTCAGAGGAGAGTTATGGCCGGGCGTGGTGGCCCACATCTGTAATCCCAGTACTTGGGAGACTGAGACAGGAGGATCATAAGTTGGAGGCCAGGCTCTGCAACTTAGTGAGACCCTGTTTCAAAATAAAATAGGGCTTGGAGTGTAACTCAGAGGCAGAATGCCCCTGGGTTCAATCCCCAGTACTGCAAAAAAAAAAAAAGTAAAGAAAGTTACAGAGGAAAGTCTGCTGTTTGAATCCTTACTGTAATACAATTATGAGCTGGGCCCAGTGGCACACACCTATAATCCCAGTACTTTGGAAACCAAAACAAGAGGATAACAAGTTCACAGCCAGCCTCAGCAACTTAGTGAGACCCTCAGCAACTTAGGGAGACCGTGTTTCAGAATAAAAAATAAAAAGGGCTGGGGATATAGCTCAAAGGTGTAATGCCCCTGGGTTCAATCCCCAGTACCAGAAAGAAAGAAATTTATATTCCTTTTTGATTAAATGTCTTTATAATCTAAAGGTCATGAGCAAGTTCTCAGGGGTTACAGCCATGGTTTTTCAGGATAGCAGCTATGGGAGACAGACTGAACAAAGTTGAATGAATCATAAACAGCCTGTCTGTCCTCATGATTGTTTCTTCTCCTTTTTGGGGGAGGTTCTGGGGATTGGAACAACCCAGGGCCTCACACACGCATGCTAGGCAAGCACTCTACCACCGAACTACATTCCTAATTTACTTTTCTTTCTTTCATTTTTTAGATAGGATCTTGCTGGATTGCCCAGGCTGGTCTTGAACTGGGATTAGAGGCCTGCCCTGTGGCACCTGGCTCCTCTTGGCTCTTTTTTTTTTTTTTTTTTTTTTGCGGTACCGGGGATTGAACCCAGGGGCAGGGGCGTTCTACTTCCGAGCTACACTCCGGCCCTATTTTTTATACTTTATTTTGAAACCGGGTCTCGCAAAGTCGTGGAGGGCCTCACTAAGTAGCTGAGGCCGCGAACCTGGATCCTTCGGTCTCCACCTCCCAAGTACTGGGATTACAAGCGTGTGCCACCACGCCCGGCCTCTTGGCTCTTTTCTATTGAGGGAGTTCTATATTGGAATTATTTTTCATACATGGAAAAGACTGACTTGAAATGCAGTCCATCAGAAGGCAACATTAGACTCCTTTGAGTGGCTTTTCATGATGATTTTCCATTTTAAAAAAATCCTTGTATTTCTGGGTGCTTTTTAAAGTACTTACGCCTATCATTTATCCTTATAGCCCTTTGACGTAGGTAGTGAAGGAATTATTTCTAATAGCAAAAATCCATAAAATGTTAGTAGGAAAATTAGCATAGACCAGTGGTTTCTCTAAGCCCTTTGTCCTCCCCCTCGCCTTGATTTCTGCTGCTGTGGAGCAGCCCTCTGCTCGCTCTGCTCAGACAACTTCCTGACCTGCCAGTGGGCCTGGCCACCATGACTTCAGGCCAGGCTTCTCCGGCCTCCTCCACCTGTGCCCGACCTTTAACTGTCCTGAACCTCCGCTCCCGGGCGCATGTCCACGGTGCCTGCAGGGAGCCACTCCGAGTCCTCCCTCAGCTCTTCCCCACCCGTCTACCTCCAGAGCCCCTCTGCCTGGCTCGTACCTTTCCAGCCCTGGGAGCGAGCTTGCAGGGAGAGGCCGCTTTCTTTGTGTGGTCTAACAAATGTTGGCCCCAGCACCGTTACTAGCTCTTCATGTTGGGAACACAAGCCGGAAAGGGCCTTGACCAGAGGTTATGCTAAAGTAAAGTGGCCTTCCCGTCTGAAAGGTGACGGGCCTGAGTGGGTAGAGGGTCTTTGCACTTCCTGCGGGCTTCTGAGACAGACCTGCCCGCCCCGCCCACCTGTACCTCTCGGCTCCTCCCCTTCCTCGCACCGCCTCACTCATCCAAGCCATTCTCACCTGACATCTGGTCCACATTCTAGGCTAGCGAAGAGAACGCTTAGCTGCTTATGAACACGCGGCCGCCTGCCTCCGTGAGCTCTGGACAGGCCGTGCGTGGCCATCACAGAATCCGTAAGGTTGGCTAGAAGTTCCCGAGCCCAGCCAGAGCTGTTGTGACCTGGTCTACTCTGAGGGCAGCCTCTTCAAGGGGCTCTAGAAGTCCCAGGTCATGGCATGATTTTTCTGTGGAATCTGGTTGGGCCCTGGGGTTTTTTGTGGGGGAATTTGCCCTCGCAGGCACAGTGCAGGTGACTGTGTGTTGCATCTGTCTCAGGACTGTCACTTGTGTTCTGTGCTCTGAGTACAAGCACAAGGTAATGTCACGTGCGTCTGGGGGGGGCAGTCCTGAACCTTTGGCTTCAGCCAGGGAGGGGGTGCAGGACCTGGCTTAGACTGCACGCTCGAGACTGCTGCTGAGGTCCTCCAGATGTCATCAGTAGCAAAGTAACTTGTGATGCCCCTATGGTAAATGTAGCATAGCTATGGTGGGCTGACTAAAGCCCCTCCCCTCCCCACCCCTGCGCAAGGTGTCCACATCCTAATCCCCAGCCCTCCCATGGCGAGAGGGACTGCGGGTATGGTTAGGTTAGGGCCTTGGGGTGGAGAGATGGTCCTGGATTCTCCACAGAAGCCTCGTGTAATTGCACGGGCCCTGAACGGGGGAAGGCAGGAGGGTCACAGTCAGAGAAGGGAGTGTAAAGACGGATGCAGAAGTCAAGAGTGACGTGGCCATGAGTCCAGGAAGGAAGGGCCCTCGGTGCTGCAGAAGTCTAGAAAAGGGATCCCCAGAGCCCCCAGAAGAAGCCAGCCATGCTCCCCCATTTTAGGCTTCTAACCAATAAGATGGAATTTTGTACTATTTAAGCCACTAAGTCTGGGTAACTTGTTAAGGAGCAGTAGGAAAGTAAAGGGTGAGCAAGCGGAGCAGGGAATGAGGACAGCGCACTGCGGAGCGGGGCGGGCGAGGAGCGCCTGAAGCAGGGAGCACGGGAACTGGCTTTGATTGGAAACAGCGGGCCAGCGGACCCGCTGTCGCTCGCGCAGGTCTGAGTTCAGGGAATGGGGCCAGATTCCAAATTTAGAGCCAGGCCCTTTGATGCTATGTAGAGATAAGTTTAGAAAAAAAATGGAAGAAATCATTCTAAGCAGCAAGAGAAAGTTTCTAGAACCTATTCCCTTAAGAGGCAATAAAAGCAACGTGTGATTAGTTTGGAGTGATTTGCAACGGTCACAGTGATGGAGCCATTATAAATATTTTGGGCACATGACCCTAATCTTTTGAGTGGATGACCAGAAAGTCCAGTTGGTTCAGTGAGCCCTGGTTTTGACCCAATATGGTAATTGGGGAGCTCTTGGGAGACCAGAAATATTCTGGTCCCTGCGTGAGCCAGGGACCCTCGGGCTGTCACTGTCTTGCAGTGTCTGCTTTTAGTCATGAGGGAGGCTGTCCGAAGCCTCACCCTGAATCCAGGGAAGAGCAGCGGGGTCGTGTTTGAACACACATAATGCACACAAAATCTTTAATCAGTTAATTTACTGCAAAAAGTGAGGTACCTGTTGTGTTTCCTCTTCTGCAGACTGAGAACAGAATTTATTGCAGTCTATTAAAATTCCATTATGGCAAAACCGGATGACCTTTTGTTGTTTTTAGTAATGGCATTAGACCTGCCGGGAGCTAAATCTGATGAGAGAAGAGTGGGATTATGAAACAGAACAAAAACTTTGAAAGTCTGCCACCAGACTCCCGCTCACGAGAACCCCCTGGGAGCTGAGAGCGCATGCTCGTGTGCCTGCCTGGCTGTGACCTGGGACCCCCGTGCAGAGGGCTTCCGTGGTGTGCTGCTGGGAGCGCTGGGATCTAGCTAGTGTCGGAAGATTCCTTCCCAAGAGACTCCAAGCCTTAGCTTCCTTTCTGTGAAAGGTGGTTTTCAGTGATCTCAGAGTTCTCAAGCCCCAGGATGCCCCAGTGCTTTGTATCGTAAGAGAAGGTGGGTGAAGAGGGTCTTCCCTCCGAGCTCCCCACGCATCTGTGGACAAGGGGCTCCACTGCTGAGTCCAGTCTCCCCCCACTGTCTGGGAGGACTCGGTCCCTTCTGTGTTTCCTGGCCTCTGTGATTTGGGTTTTTGTTACTGAGACAGGGTCTCGCTGAATTGCCCAGGTTGACCTCAAACTTGTGATCCTCCTGCCTCAGCCTCCCAAATAGCTGGTGTGTCCCGATCACCTGGCTGTGGTTTGGTTTCCTCCGTTTCACTGCGGTAGCCTTTCATCTGGGGAGGAGGACATAGAACTCAAGCCTGCCTCGTCCCAGCCTGCGGAGAGGGGCCTGCTGTCCAAGGGAAAGTCGCTCATTCCTTGCAACTTGTGTTCCTCTTTCAGATTGATTCGTGGTGCAAAGACAATAGCTATGTGATTGCTGGGTACTATCAAGCTAACGAGCGAGTCAAGGATGCCAGGTATGTCCCAGGACCCTCCCCAGGCCAGACCGCGGCTCAGGCGCTGTGGCCCTCTGCAGGCTCAGCTCTGACATCTGAGCGAGCCGCGGCCGCCTCGCCCTCTGTGCTTGCTGGCGGTGTGTGAGGCTCACTGTGGTGTCGATGCTGCCACACAGAAACTAAGCATTTATATTAACTTGGGTTCTGTTTTGTGTCTCTTTTGCTGAAGCGATTCACACAGTGAAAGCAGCAGTCGGGGCCTCGGCTCTTGGTCCCTGAATTCAGCCTGCAGCCTCCCGTTCCCACCCAGGAGCGAGGCAGGGCAGGGGTCGGAAGGAACGCTGCCCTCTTTAGGGGTGGATAAAGAGGCTTTTAGGTTTGGTGCTGTAATGAAGAGAAGGTCTTTGCTGCCCTAAGTTGGCTCCTGGTTCCTTCAGCCGGAGTCTCCTCACCGAGGCCTCATGAGCAAAGCTGGGGAGTCTACCCTCTGCGGCGGCCTGGGCCCCAGAGAAACACCGCACGTTGAAGCAGGGTGATTGCAGGGGTTAATGAGTCGGCTGCTCCCACGGGGTGGGCCGTAGGTAGGAGAGCAGTGTTACTGACCAAGCCAGCGACAGCGGTCGTTACCGCCCTTCCAGGTCAGCAAGGGAGGGGCATGGCTGGCAGCCAGCCTGCTGGGACCCCACGTCATGGACAGGGCCAGGTCAGTCAGTACCTGGCGTCCCTCTTGCACTCACGCTGTTGCCCTCCGGGGGCTTCCTTAGGCTGCAGCCAGGGCCGGCTGGAAGGTGTGCACACAGTACATGACCAGGGCCTCCTCACGTCAGGTGGAGCTAAGCTAGACCCCGGAGTCCAGGGACATCCGGGTGCAGTGAAAGCCCTGGAGAGAGACCTGCTTGCGCAGCACAGACCGGAGGTGGCTCCGGCACTTCTGAATGCTGTAAGCTGGCGGCCGGGCATGATGCTAGCACTTCAGAAACATGGCGGCTTGTCCTTGGAGGCCCCGAGGGAGGCGGATTCCAGCAAGACACTGGACTTGCAGGGTGGCCGAGGAGCTGGCGGAGCAGTGCACACAGACCCGCCACTTCTTCCCCCACCTCTCTGTTCTCCCTCAGCCCATGCGCAGCACTTGTTTCTCCTACTTCCACACCTCGCTTGTGAACCTCACTCCTTCTGGAACCTCCTGTGTGATTTCATCTGCCCGCTCTGTGTTGGTGCCTCGGTGTCGACTTGGCCATCCGTGAGCGAGAGCCCGCCGTGGGGCTGCGTCCAGCCTAGCTTTTGTTTTGTAGGAGAGACTGACCAGGTGTGCACTGCCACCCAGGCCACCTCCGTGCTTAGCAGAGCGTAACGCCAGCCCTGCCCTCTGTGTTGAGCTCAGTGTGGGAGCACTGTAGTGCGAGCCCGAGAAGCCTGGGAGGGTCCCCTCTGAACTGGGCCCTGGAGAGTGCAGATGCGGAGAGCAGGGATAGAGCCTTCCCGGCTGGGAAACAGCAGGAGGAAGATGCAAGGCGGGACAGGGCAGGAGCGGGCAAGGCCCATGTAGGAACACCGAGCCTGCAAACCCAGGTTCCCTCCCCTTCCCCGCCCAGGCGCTCCGCATCCCCCACTGCTGGCGGTCTCTCAAGGCTGTCGGGAGCAGGGGACGCTGGCCAGGGGTGGTGCAGAGGTGTCTACCACTCAGGTCCCCCTGGCCCCACGAGTCTCACCTAGACTTGGGTCCCGCGGCCTCAGGCTCTGTGGGGTCAGCCCTTTGTGCTCACCGTGCAGGTGAGGGGGCAGCGACTTCACAGAGGCCATGCAGCCAGGTCCTGGCCACTTTGTCTTAAGTGCTTTTTCCACTGGGAACCCTCCCTTGTCTCTTCAGCCACTCTAGCTAAAAACACCCCTTTCTTTCTAGAAATGCCTGATGGTTTCACGGATAAGATTCGGGCCAGATAGAGATGAGTTCAAGCCCTAGGCAGCCTGCCCACTCGCTCCAGAGTGAAGCAACGCAGCGCGTGCAGCTGTGTGCTTGGTGCACAGTGGGGACTGGTACTGTGCTGACTGGTGCTATGATTACTTAAAAAAAAAGCTAACCCATGTTTTAATGTAGCGCTTATAACTTTTATTCATTTCCTAAATTTAAAGTCACTTTGCCAAGTTTATTCTATTATTTCATAATTGCCAATGTCTTGCTTCATAATTAGCGTTTTCTATGGACAGAGTTCAATGCCTGCAGTGAGTGCCCTGACCTGAGCTGAATGCTCAATAAAAAAAGCTTCTAGCAAAAATGCTAGATTCCAGTTCCGTGTGAACGCCCGGCTTTGTGCCGGCGTGCAAAGGAAGTTAGCAAGATAGTCTCTGTCTTCAGGGTGCCGTTTTATTTGGCAGTAGACTCTTGTAGGAACAGGGATTTTACACAGACCAGTAGGAAACAAATTACTGATTTGAATGTCATAATATGACAACAGTCTTGCTGAGCGTCTTGGCGCATGCCTGTGATCCCAGTACTTGGGAGGTTGAGACAGGAGGATCACAGATTCGAGACCAGCCTCAGCAAATTAGCAAGACTCTTAGCAGCCTAGTGAAAACCTGTTTCAAAACAAAACAAAAATTTTAAAGGGCTTGGGGTGTAGCTCAGAGGTAGAACTTCCCTGGGTTCAATCCCCAGTATCAAAAAAAAAGTGACAGTCTAACATTCAGGAATAGGTAGATCAGGACTGGGGCTAACACACACACACAAAGTAAACGAATAGGCGAAATCACCAGTTGTTCTCTGTAGTCCAAACCAGGTCGCAGAGAAGGTGGCCTCCAGGATCGCCGAGGGCTTCAGCGACACCGCTCTCATCATGGTAAGTGGCTGCGTGCGCTGCTCTCGCTCGGGAGCTGTGTGCGCGTGCGCTGGCTCCCTCCACGCTGCTCGGCTGACCTGCCCTCAGCAGGCCGCCGCCACGTTCCTCCAGCTGCAGCTTCGGGTGGTTGGATCCCAGGCTGTGGCTCGAGTGCCGCTGCGGTCGCAGCACAAGGAGATGCGGCAGTGGGGGGATCATCAAGTTTAGGGTCCTCACAGTGAGGTCCCCATGCCAGCAGCAGCAGCAGCACCGGGGGGCCCGTTAGAAGTTGATCCTCAGGCCACAGAGCGCAGGTGCTGGGGCGGCCTCCATCGCTTTAGCGTGCCATCTGGGTGCACTGCAGGGGGGTGGCTGTCACATGAACGGCCAGCGAGGCCTCTGGGGGGAGGGTGAAGATGCCTTGTTACTCAGTTTTGGGGGTTTTTTTTTTGGTACTAGGGATTGAACCCAGGGGCATTCTACCTCCGAGCTACACCCCCAGCCCTATTTTTTTATTCTTTATTTTGAAACAGGGACTCACTAAGTTGCGGAGGGCCTCACTAAGTAGCTGAGGCTGGCCGCGAACCCGGATCCTCTGGTCTCAGCCTCCCAAGTACTGGGATGACAAGCGTGCGCCACCACGCCCAGCTACACAGTCTTGATTCAAACAATTCTGAAAGCGAGGGAAGGAGCAGTGTGTGGAAGCTCTGCTTTCGTGAAAAAACAAGGCACTTAGTATCTACCCGGTGCAGGTTCACCTCAGGGTGCGCTGCTGCTGCTGCTGTGAGAGTGGCAGGGAGGTGCCTGTGCTGGCCTTTTCTCGGTGGTCTGTTCATGCTGTGTCTTCGCCTTGTGCTCAGGTAGACAACACCAAGTTCACGATGGACTGCGTAGCGCCCACGATCCACGTGTACGAGCACCAGGAGAACCGGTGGCGGTGCAGAGACCCACACCAGTGAGTGCGCGCCCTCCCCGGCTCCAGAGGACGGGCCTGTAGGGCTTCCAAGGGGTAGAGGGGCGCTAGGTGGGAGCCGCGGGCCTTTGGTTTGGTTATTGGTGATCTCAGAATGCTTTGGTCACCTGCCTCCAGCCTGGTGAGCATTCTCTTTGAAAGGTGCCCTTCCATTTCCCGGTCACGTACATGGTTGCGTGTTAAAATGCCCGCGTTTCCTAGTACCCCGCCCTGCCGCCTGCAGGCACCTTCCTGCAGGTGGCCGGTCTCCTGGGACACTGTCGGCAGCGCCTGACTTCCCGTGTTTGATCCGCAGTGACTACTGTGAGGACTGGCCGGAGGCGCAGAGGATCTCCGCGTCACTCCTGGACAGCCGCTCCTACGAAACGCTCGTGGATTTTGATAACCACCTGGATGACATCCGCAATGACTGGACAAACCCAGAGATCAATAAAGCCGTCCTGCACCTGTGCTAGGCGGCACCGCCACTACACCGAAGAAGAAGAAAACCTATTTTTAAATGTCGGTAGAGTCGCGGCTAGTGGAGCCTGAGGCGGCCTGTGCTGCGGCAGGCAGGACGGCCGTCCATGGTCCTGGCAGAGGCTGTGGGAGAGGCTGACGGCCCGTCCCTGAGGAGTCGCAGCCATGTGTTGCTCTCATCTTCAAGTCAGAGCTCTTTCTGCTTGTCCAAGGTTGTTCCTATTAAACAGTTTTAACTAACCTTTTATAATCTGGAGAGAATACTTTTTAAGGCTTATGAACTATTAAAAAAAAAGCCCACATCTTATACTCCCACGAGTGTGTGTGTTTTGTCCTGGTTGAGTGAGCTGTCCTGGGGCTGGGGCAGCTGCGAGGCTGAGAAGCGGGTGGTGGCGTTTTGGACACTGCTCCACATGCAGGGCCACCTCCACACGACACAGTGGGAATAACTAACACTGTTCCCTGAGGAACCTTTGTCCTTAAGGGTAAAAACAAACGCCCTGGGAACCCGAACGCGACGCCAGCACAGTGCGGTGCTGCTCAGCCAGCCAGGAAGCGTGCGGGCCACAGAATCAAGAGGAAACGGAGCCGGGCCATGGCAGTCTCTAAAAGGCTCGCTCACCCGCGTATCCATCCAAACCTAAGTCTTCAAACAGGAGCTTCTGTATTACAAAACAACTTAGACTCCCCAGCTGTAGAGAGCAGCGTCTGTGATTTTTATACTTGGGACATTCAGACAAGTTCTCTGACGCACTCTTAGAAAATTGACAGGGAGCCAGATGTGGTGGCGCACGCTTGTAATCCCAGTACTTGGGAGGCTGAGACAGGAGGATGGCAGGTTTGAGAACAGCCTCAGCAAGTAGTGAGAGTCTCATCAACCTAGCGAGACCCTGTTTCAAAATAAAAAAGTAGGGCTGGGGGTGTAGAATGGCCCTGGGTTCAATCCCCAGTACCGCAAAAGAAAAATTGACAGACCCTTTGGTACATACATTGCATTTTTTCTTTTTATATGAATTGTTTTTTACAGAAGATAGGGTCTTTTCCTTGACTACATGAAGGAAATTTATAACAGTTGGTGTGACCCGCAGAAAGAGTTTGTACTAAAGCATTATTTTATCTTAAGCAGGAAAACAGGCACCACTTGCAATCACTTTATTTGATCCATCGAATTCTCTCTTAGCCCCCCCGCCCCGTGGTACTAGGGATTGAACCCAGGGTCGCTCTACCACTGAGCTATGCCTCACCCCTTTTCATTTTTTAAGACAGGGTCTCACTAGGTGCCCAGGCTGGCCTCAAACTTGAAATCCTCCTGCCTCGGCCTCCTGAGTTGTTGGGATTAAGGGCGTGTGCCACCATGCTCAGCAACTAATTCTTAACAGAGGGGATAGTGGGGGTACACATATGTTTGTGTGTCCAGGACATCTCTCCCTTTTCTTTTAACCCCTTATGGCACTGGGGATTGAGCCCAGAAGTATTCTACCTCTGAACTACACCCCAGCCCTAGTTTATTTTGAAACAGGGTCTCGCTAGGTTGATGAGTCTCAGTAACTTGCTGAGGCTGTCCTCAAACCTGCAATCCTGTCTCAGCCTCCCAAGTACTGCAGGACCTCTCTCTCTAAAGCCAGCCATACACTTAAAACCTTTCTGGTGGACTTGGTGTGTGTGCCTGGGATTGAACCCTGGCCCTCCACGTGCTGGACAAGCGCTGTGCCACTCAGCTGCCCCCAGCCAGGCGGGCTTCTGTGGTTACCTTCCATCGCATCCACCCATTACAAGGTAAGACAATTTATTAATTTATATAAAAATGTCATCATTCTTCTGTACATTTCAAAAAATTAGAAGAAAGGATTTTAAGAGTTCACCATAAAGAAATGGTAAATGAACCGGGCATGGTGGCGCACGCTTGTAATCCCAGTACTTGGGAGGCGAGGACCGGAGGATCTGGGTTCGCGGCCAGCCTCAGCTACTTAGTGAGGCCTCTGCAACTTCGTGAGACCTGGTTTCAAAATAAAGGATAAAAAATAGGGCCAGGGTGTAGCTCGGAGGTAGAACGCCCCTGGGTTCAATCCCCGGTACCGCAAAAAAAAAAAGAAATGGTAAATGAGTAAATAGGAATGTTTAACCTAACTTAAACACTATATAGTGTATACATGTATCAAAACATCACATGGTACCCTATTAATATGTACAGTTTTTATGTGTCGGTTACTTTTTTTATTTCATTTTCCTTTTTTGGGTGGGGAGAGGGTACTGGGGGTTGAATCCAGGGGCATTCTACCTCTGAGCTACACCCGCAACCCTGTTTTATTTATTATTTTGAAACGGTCTCACTAAGTTGCTGAGAGTCTTAAGTTGCTCAGACTAGCCATGAACCTGCAATCCTCCTGTCTTAGCCTCCCAACTATTGGGATTACAAGTGTGTGACACCAGGCCTGGTTTATTTATTTTGAAGCAAGCTCATGCTAAATTGCTGCGGCTCTCTTCGAACCTGCAATCCTCCTGTCTCAGCTGCCCAAGTACTGGGTGCCACCATGCCTGGTTTATTCTTTTTTTTATTTTGAAACAGGGTCTCACTATGTTGCTGAGGGCCTCCTAAGTTGCTGAGGCTGTCCTTGAACCTGCGATCCTCCTGTCTCAGCCTCCCAAGTAATGGGATTACAGGCGTGCTCCACCAAGCCCGGGAGGTCATCACACGAGGCAACATGTAAACATGATGCTATTCATTCAGGAGTATATGTCATTAGAAGATCCAGCCCTGATGTTAAAACCTTCTCACCCACCACAGCCAGCCTCATTTTCCATTTTTAATCCCAGTTACCTCTAAGAGTTAAGGATGCTAAACATGGAAAAATAGGCAGCAACTTTATAAATAACAAAACAATGTGCTTACTAAGGAAAAGTCGGCTTTGCTAACGCTAATGAAATTAGATTGCTTTAGAATAGAAAACAACTTAGGAACCTTGGGTAATTTAAATTTTCAAGTCAGTTTTCCACAGATCTGCTTTTAAGCGCCTCTAAAAAGACCTTGTATAATTAGCTTTGATTTATTGTAATAGTTTATTTTTCTGATGTCTCAGGAAACCTATTATTTCTGCATGTTGTATCTTACAGTTTTTCACACCTACCTGTTTTGTTTTTTGTTTTGTTTGTTCAAAAGGCAAGTACATGCTTCTGAAACTGCCTCTCAGCACTGCTCTACCACCCCGCAGGGAGCTCTGGCAGCATGGGAAAGGGATGCGAAACAGCCCAGGGCATCAGTCTCCATCCCTGCTGTTCTTAGCAGTTATAATGAAGAGAATTGAATTTAAAAGTAGACTTCCAAGTCAGGTACGGTGGCACACACCTGTAATCAATCCCAGGAGTTGGGAAGCTGAGATAGGAGGATCACAGGTTCTAGGCCAGCCTCAGCAACTTAGTGAGATCCTGGTTGGTTGGTCAGTCGGCTGGTTGGTTGATTGGTTGGTTGGTTGGTTGGTTGGTTGGTTGGTTGGTTGGTTGATTGGTTGGTTGGTTGGTTGGTTGGTTGTTTTCCCCAGTACTAGAGATTAAACCCAGGGGTGTTCTACCTTCAAGGTACACCCCCAGCTTTTTTTTTTTTTAAATAGGGTCTCACTAAATTGCTGAGGCTGGCCTCAAACCTGCCATCTTCCTCTCTCAGCCTCCCAAATACTGGGATTATAGGCATGTGCCACCATGCCCAAGTGAGACCTTGTTTCAAAATAAAAATAAAATAGGGCTGGGGGTGTAGCTCAGAGGTAGAGAGCCCCTGGGTTCAATCCCTAGTACTGCACAAAAAAATGACTAGATAAAAAGTAAAATAGACTTCCAGCCAGGCACGATGGTGCATGCCTGTAATGCTAGCTACTCTGGAGGTTGAGGCAGGAGGATGGCAAATTGAAGGCCAGCCTGGGCAACTTAGCGAGGCCTTATCGCAAGGACTCAGGGTGTAGCTCAGTGGTAGAGCACTTACCTAGCATGCAAGAGGCCCTGGGCTCAATCCCCAGTACCACAGACAAAAAAGCCTTCTGCTTTGCTAATAACATTCCTTGAGACTACCCATCAGCACTCGGTGTGTCACAAACTCTGGACTCTTTTATTATTTATTTATTTTTGCAGTTCAACAATAATGCCACAGCCAGGCATGGCAGCTCGCGCCTGGAATCCTAGTACTTGGGAGGCTGGGACAGGAGGATCTCAGGTTCGAGACCAACCTCAGCAACAACTTAGCAAGACTCAGCAACCTAGCGAGACCCTGTTTCAAAATAAAAAGGGCTGGGGATGTAGCTCATAAGGAGAGTGCCCCTGTGTTCGATCCCCAGTACCACAAAAAATACTAAGAATGAAACGAGAAGGAAATGTCAGTGTTGCCCTGTTGACCCTCAGGTCTGTTAGTCTAACCTCATATTCACACATCTCAAAATTCAGGGGACAACTGAGTGTGTGTGTGTGTGTGTGTGTGTCCACGCACGTGTATGTGTGTACATGCGTGCATGGAGCTGGGGATGGAACCCAGGGCCTCATACATGCTGGGCACGTGCTCTACCACCGAGCCACATCCCAATCCCATAATTGTTTGTGTCCTCATAAAGTTACCTTAAGACTTTTTAAAGCCGGGTGTGGTGGCGCACACCTGTAATCCCAGTACTTGGGAGGCTGAGACAGGAGGATCGCAGGTTCGTGGCCAGCCTCAGCTACTTAGTGAGGCCCTCCACACCTTAGCGAGACCTTGTTTCCAAATAAAGAATAAAATAGGGCTGGGGGTGTAGCTCAGAGGTAGAATGCCCCTGGGTTCAATCCCCAGTACCGAAAAATAAATAAATAAATAAAATATGCCTGCAGGATCTTTGGATGGGCTGCAGAGGCTGATCGAGTGTGCTGTTTCCTGGAGCGCAGGACCAGGCCTCTGAGCCTTCCTTTCCTTACGATTACCTTCCTGGAGGGGCATTTCCTTGTGGCTTTCTGAGATGCCGTGATAGGAGAAGGGATTGGAAGTTTTCCTTTGGAATAGGAGATCTAGTCTGGCTTTAGAATGGCTAAAAGTTGCGTTCTCCTCGGCCTTTTTTTTTTTCTGCGGTACCAGGGATTGAACCCAGGGGCGTTTTACCCCCAGCCCTATTTTTTATACTTTATTTTGAAACCAGGTCTCACGAAGTTGCGGAGGGCCTCACTAAGTAGCTGAGGCTGGCCACGAACCGGGATCCTCCAGTCTCCGCCTCCCAGGTACTGGGATTACAAGCATGGGCCACCACGCCCGGCGGCCTTTTGCTTTCAAAGCAGTGTGAACTGCCATCGTAGCCTCCGCCTGAACCCTACAGAGGCAGCCTTGGCTTGAATCATGTTCTCTAGTCAAGCAGGATGGCGTACAGTGTGTAGAGCTGACCAGAAGTGTTCCCCATACCCTCAGCAAGTCCGTAAGGAATGGCATTTCAGGGTAATCTGAAGTTCCCGGGCTGGGCCCCTGCCTTCTCGGAGCTCAGTCAAGGGGAGTGGGCACTCAACCAGTTAGGCCAAGGGCCTGCTTGCTCGGGGCGCCCAGGCTCTGCTGTGCAGTGTCCAGGCGCCTAGAAGAGTAGGTGCTCCTCAGAGTGGACAGGCAGCACCCTCCTCCAGCTCCCCCGAGCCTCACCCCAGGGGAACACAGCTCCGGAAGGCTGGCCCGTGTCTGTGGCGTCGGCTGTGTGCCACAGCGGCCAGCCCTGGTCGGTATGAGGCCAGCTTTGCCACCTTCTAGTTCTGTGGCTGTGGGAAAGTGACCTCCTGTGTCTCCTCTGGACAAAGAAGGTGATGCCCCCCCCCCTTGCAGGGATGTTAAGGAGCCCGAGGGAAGAGCGTGCGTCTGCGCTGGAATGTGTTAGGACTGCAACCAAGACAGAGTGCCTTTCAGCCAGGCATGGTGGCGCACACTTGTAATCCCAGTAGTTGGGAGGCTAAGACAGGAGGATCGCAGGTTCGAGGACAGCCTTAGCAAGCAGTGAGACTTTCACCAACCTAGCGAGACCCTGTTTCAAAAATAAAAATAAGCTGGGCGTGGTGGCACACACTTGTAATTCCGATACTTGGGAGGCTGAGACAGAAGGATCCAGGTTTGCGGCCAGCCTCAGCTACTTAGTGAGGCCCTC